>BMAV01023348.1:0-61275 GCA_019973955.1 Trichonephila inaurata madagascariensis | reverse complement strand
ATGTACCCTTTTTCTTTATTTGTTTCTAGGTACCCAGTATGTAAAGAGTGGTGAAAATAGACCTGAAAGCTACTATATCTCCAAGTTTTGAAATATCCTCCTTTTCTGTGTGCAAAAAATTGACAACATGGCGCCCACTAAACCACAGAAGGCAATTTGTGCTGTGGAATACGCAAAAACAATGTCTATTATCACAGTTCAACGAAACTTTTGGTGACAATTTAGGGTCGATCCACCAGACAAGAATTCAATTAAATGTTGACATATACAACTAAGGGTGACAGGTTGCCTTTGCAGGAGGAAACAGTTGATAAAGTTCGGCAATCTTTCCTTGGAGTATCTAGTAGCTTTCAGGCTAATTTTCACCACTATCTACACACTGGGTACCAAGAAAAAACAAAGGAAAATGGAAAATTTTTGTTCTGCCGTTATAAGAGACATGTTTCTGCGAGTATGGATGGAAATGGAATATCGCCTAGATATCTGCAGTGTCACGAAGGCCTCCTATATTGAATCCTTTTAAGGTACAACTTTGGTATTAAAAAAAACCCTTTCATATATTACCTAACTTCTGGTATACTTAAACCTTCCTATAGTACCTCAGATAAACTAGAGAAAAACTTTACGAAAGGTACAATCTTTTTCGGAAACGCCTGTATATAGTTAACATTCTCTAATATAGAGAGATGAAACAACAATAATCACTAAAACTGTAGCAAATATACCGAAATTGCAATATAACCAGACATAAGAATTTAGGAAAGAAATGTTAAAAATTATAAAAATAATAGAATTTTATAAATATATGTATGCTGCAGTATTATAAACATTGCAGATTTATGATAACTCTTATATGTAAAATAATTTTTATAAAAGTGAGGTTGGACTAGTTTTTTTGGTTAGCCAAATTTCCACCTCTTTTTTTTAATAATACTGAACAAAAGTTTGTTAAAAATAATTAATAAAATATCTAAAACCACATTACAAGAAAATTTTACATAAAAAAAGCATTTAAAAATACATAGCCTTTGCTAAATCTGAATACAATAAACAAGTTATTGATAGATTTTAGACCCAAACACAAATTCAATGCATGGAATTGGCTGAATAGTAGCTCTTAGAAAATTTGTGAAATTAATAGAAATAAGATAATTAAATAGTACGTATAACGACTACTTATTTAAGGGACACTAAGATTATAAATGCATTTAAGTATTTAAAAAAAATTATATAGTTAATATTAAACTACTATATATATATATATATATATATATATATATATGCATAAACCCCGATTTAATGAATTCATCGGGACTTAACAAATTTTTTATTAAACCGGAGTTATTCATAATATCGGTGTCCAAAAAAGTACAATTACCTTTTGGAAATTTCATAAGCTACTACACAAAAAGTATACGTAGTTAGAAATTATGCAACTTTTATTCAGCAGCTCAAAATACTATTAGTGAATTACTGCACACCAGATAATCAGAAATTTTAAAGTACTTACTAATAGATGTTTGAAAACATTTTGCTCCCTGACTCGAAAGAATTCCTTTTTGACATCTTGCAGAAAAGAAAAATTGTTTTATCCCGTTGCTTCAGGTATGTTTTCATGGTTTACAAACTATGTAAAGCAGAAGAAAATGTAACAGTTTTGATAGGAATTCCATTATGAATTTCTGTTTAAAAATCGATACGCATTTGTTTTCGAATCTCAAATGCTTAGTAAATTTTCAAAAAATAAAAATATAAATAATGAACTATACAAAACCGTACCTATAATAAGCCTCACTTCTCTCCAGAAAGAGAGCAAATGGTAAAATTTATTGAAATATCCCTTTGATTTGTGGAGTAAGATGAGATGAAGGAATTCCCTGTCATACTCAAAATTCCCATGGTAGGTTACTCATCTACATTAGTCTAATCATGGGCTACACCCTTCGTTGTCGAAATTTACTATTTAGAAGAAAAATATTTTTCTATTCCGGACAAAAAGGATATCATTTGAAAAGTCCTATTTTTTTGTAATTTAAACTAATAGCAAAAAATATTCGGTTGTTGAAATAGTTTGTTAATTCGGGGTTCTTTATTCGTGAAATAGAGGGGTTTGCCTTCATTTTAATCTAGGGAAGATAAAAATACGTTACATTGCGAAATTTGTTAAATCGGGGTTCGACTATATATATATATATATATATATATATATATGTATATATGTGTGTGTGCATACATATGTAGATAGATAGATGGATAGATAACCATGTATATGCTATATATCTTGCATATATCTTGTTGAGCATAGAACCCCTAAGAATTGGAACGGGTTTTGTATAGATCGACCCCCAAGAAAGAATGGGTGGGTGGGGGGTGCGAAAGGGTGACGAGAGCTTTATGGATAGAAAAATTCCCGTTTTTGAATTATTAAACACAAATATAGACTTAAAATTTGGCAAACATGTTTCTTTTGTTCAGTACATTTCTACTGCGAACGTTTGAAATCGTCTTCCAAGGGGTTGTCAAGGGGCCATACAAGTTTTTAAAAATCGTAGTTTCTGAACTATTAGGCCTACGCACTAGAAAATTTACAAGCTTTGGTGCGTAGTGATTGGGTGAAATTTTCTTTTCGAAATTCAACTCTCTCTGGTGTGTTATTGTACAGTAAGAGACAATTTTGCTTGCATTTTATAAATTCAACTTCCTGTCCTTTTTAAATCAAGGATAAATGCCTAAAAGCAGGTATTTCAATCCTATCTTCAGTTTAATGCTAACGATTAGATATCAATAACTTAAAAACCAGATGCAGTCATATAACTCAGCGTTTCTTAGACTGTGGGGCACGCACCCCTTGGGGGGCGTGACAACTCCAGGATAGGGTCGCAAGCATATTGAAAAGTCGAAAACAAAAGATTATTTAAAAAATTATTAATTTATTGAAAGTAAACAAACCAAATGCATTCTGATACAATAAAAAATGAAATACACATTTACACTGATTTATTACACTTATAAATGTACCAGTGCTACACAATGTATTTTTTAATTTATTTAACAATACAATATTAAGAACACGTTTTTTAATTACCAGTGACCTCATGGTTTTTTGTCATATATATATAATTAAAAACTAAAATTAACACTTAAATTGATATATTATACGGTTTATATTACAGAAAAGTGATTACGGTTACAGAATAGAACGTACTACGAAAAGACGTATATATACGTCCAGGAAAATAAATCCTTTGGTTTAGTGAGACTTTTATGTATGCCAGGGTCACTTAAGGGGCGAAAGCCATATCGTAGTTTTAGCTTCAAAGTATAATATTATTGAATTCAATACATTGTTATTGTATAAGGGAGGATGAAAATTATGATTGAATACTGGGTCGCGAGTATTGCACCTTTGAGAAGCACTGATATAATATCATGAAATACCCGGTGAAAAAAGTGGCTAGTATTAATATATGTGGAAAGTTTATGAATTATATGTTCTATATAGAAGCCACATGAAGGCGCTCTAAATAAGCTTCGAGCTGCAAGTCTTCGAGTGAGGTTGGCTGAAGGGAAAGAGAGGTGGGAGACCCCTGACCACCTCCAGGGTGTTTTCTCTCAAAATCTGGGTGAAACTGAACCTAATTGTAATGTAACCTGTATGGTGCTCAAATCTACAGCTGACGACAAGCATACATCTAGATCTTGGCCACGATGAACTTCGTGGGCCTCGATCTAACACCATCAGACAGGTGTAATAACAACAACAACATATATAAAACATCCATAGTATCTATGTATTAATATATCTTTAGTCGGATATTATAGCATATTTAATATATCTCATATAATATTTAATTTTAAAGATAATATATAATCGAGATATGCACATATAAAAATAAGAAAGGGATATTGAACAGTCTTCTTTACTAGAATCATGTCTCTAATGAAACACGTTTACCAGCATATTTTTTAAAACCCTATTATAATGTGCAATAATTTCTTTCCTCATTTCTATTACTTAATAATTTTTGAAAATAAATGTTTCTTGAATTTAAATCATATTCGTTTCGAAATTACTTAATAAGATTTGTAAAATATTTAATTTCAAACGGGAAAAGATATGAATCAATCAAAGTAAAGTAAAGTTATCTCTCATATGCTAAGATTTTCTTAAGAAACTTTTTTTAAATGTTTATTACATGATAATTTCAAATACGTGCAAGCTTAAGAGCTTTAGGTTTCTAAGAACACATTACGATGTTTATGACGAGTTCAGATTTGTTTTAATAATTTCAGTAAGTTGTGTCTATCACCTTTTTAATTATTTGTATTCAAGGTATCAATAATCACTTGTTTTTTTTTTTTTTGTTTTTTTTTGTAGTAAATAGCTTGTTTACAAATCAATATAAGTTTGGATATTGCTCGTACTCAAAACCATAAACAATAAATTCTAAACTTAATTTATAGTTTCTTCAATTGATTGAAGCTAACAAGATGTGAGAACACTGATCTCATTCTTTCAATCGAATGCAAACAGAAGTAAATGGTTGGAGAACTTCAAAGATGCTTGGAGCAAAATAAAAAAAAAGGGAAACGGAAAAGGTCTTCTGCTGCTTTTTGTATGCCTCTTTTTAATTTAAAGACTTGCAATACTTTATAAATACACTAAAGATGAAAAAAAGAGCAGATATGACTAACAAACAAAATGGAATCTAGAGAAGAAACTCCCGCGAAGTTTAGAATAAAACAAAGTTCAGATTTTAGAAAGGAAAAAGAAATAACCCATTCAATGAATAAGAATACATAAGCAAAGAGAGATAAGAGAAATAAATTTGCTAAGAAAAAATAACGAAAAGAATGGTATAGAAAAACAGAAAAACCTACGAAAAGAATAATCGGGAAGACTTCGAAAACTCAGTTAATTGCACAAAACGTATTCAACGTTCTTCACTGTCTGTTTTATCTTTTATTTTTTTATTTTTATTTTTTTCGATTCTGATGTCGAAGAACGCATTCAAGTTTTTACCTCGTTAGAGGAAAAAAATATAGAGGAATAAAAGTTTCTTTTCTCCTATGGGTAAAAACAAGATCGACGGGGTGAAGTTGAAGGGGACAGCAACGCCCGATTCACAAGAAAAAGTATGCGAACCGGAGTGTACAGAAGGAAAGTCTACTCCTTCCAAAACTGCGGAAAAGTTTATGGTAAATGCTTTGCCTACTTCGTTTGCGAAAACCCGAATCTCGTGGGAATGTGTTGTGGGTTAAGTACAGAAAATGCTGTATTCCATCCTTTGCACTTGAAGATGAGGGGCTTACTATAAATTGAATTATTGTGTTTACTCTCTTCGATCCTGAAACATCAGATTTTATTTTAAGATAGGAAAAAGTAATAAATATAAAAAAAAGAACACTAGAATTTTCTTTTGTTTCTTTTACAGTAGACTAGAACTTCTAAAATATGTGTTTCGTATATAAACTCATATTATATATAATAAGTAAAAAAATACCTGAATTACTTTGTACGATCTTAATAATTAGAAATATATTGGTTTATATTTTTAAGGGTGGCACAATTTGATAATGTTAATGTATTCCATTTTTTTGTAATTTTGATTAAGGTATCCGATTACGTTCGGAACCGTGATTTTGAAAAAGCGTGTAAATGGATATTATTTATGATATTTAGCGTCACTTAGATTAGACAATGTATATAAAATTGGGTTAAGAATAGTATTACAATAAAAAAATTATTTAAGTACAATATTTTGACAAAAAATTAACTTTGAATAACCTTTTTTCCAAATGTCCTCCTTTTGTAAAAAATGCTTCTATTGTATTAATATTTTCCTTGTATATAGCTGAGATCTCTGCACAGAAGCTCAACTAGAATTTTTGAAACGCATAACTTGGAAGTCGATTTATCCATGTTTTACGAAAACAGAAGGGAGAAATTGTAAGAAAATACGCCGATAATTATTTCAAATGGTTGTAACACTGAAAATAATGTGAATTTTTCAAAAGTCATAGTTGAGCCTCTGTACAGAGTTATGAGCTATATACAGGCAAAATATTAATACAATAGAAGCATTTTGTACAAAAGGAGAACATTTGGAAAAAAGGTTATTCTAAGTTAATTTTTTGCCAAAATATTGTATTTAAATAATCTTTTTGTCATAATGTCCTTACAACAATTTTATACATGTATTCTAATTTAAGTGACACTAAATATCATGAAAATTATACATTTATGCGCTTTTTTAAAATCATGGTTCCGAACGTAGTCGGATACCTTAAGGTTATCATAGCAACCTTATCAGAAAAATTAAACATTTATTATCATTCAACTACTTAAAAGACATAGATTCATAGCTTCGTTATTTTCAGCCACAATCAAACGACAAAAATAATACCAAACATAAAGCTGCTTGCGCAGTCTAATTCCTAACTTACTCGTTACATCATACAATGCTTTGGAGTCATGTTGAATTCCACTGTAATTACCATTATTTCATGTGGGAAGAGTCGTAACGTGTATTAGAATATGTATAACAACTACCATTATCTCAACTAATATTCTTTGAAGGAATTAGGTTTCCATTTAAGTACTACATAGCTTGAGGATTAAAATTTTATCTCTGGTTATCATGGTATTTCAAAATTTAAGGGCCATGTGCTGGAAAATTTGAAAGTTACCGAGCAGATTTCATTGGAATATTTTCAAAGATATGACATAGTAGTCACTTTAATTTCCCTCCTTGATTTTGAAGCAAAAAAACTTTTTTTTTTTTGTTTGAGGGGAAGATAATTTCAAAAGATGACATAGCAATCGAAAGGAGGTTTTGAAACGTTTGCACTACCTGTTATTATTTTTTTAAATTAATGAAAAAGTAAAACTTTTTTTATATTAATCCAAATGTGAAACATACATTTTCGATCATTATGTCTCATTTTACAGAAACATAATTAAGTAAATCTCTTCAATACTAAAATAGAAATAAATTTGCTCTATATTTAAAAGCTTGTTGTTGAAGTAGTGACTATCTTTTTTAAATATATTTCAAGATATTTTTTTTTAAATTTGGCTTCTATGCTTTGCTTCCTTCTTTTGTTATATTAAATGACAAAAGAGAAATTTAAAGTATCTTTATTCAGCAGTTTTTGGAAACGCAAATATATAAAAATGTAAGGGTTGTATTTGTTTTAAAAAATGTTTTCAATTTAACATCAATAATTCTAAAAAATATATAAAAATAGTAAAACAAAAATATATGTTAGAATAGTAGATAGATACAGACGTGTTGTAAGTTTTCAATTTCTACATGAATATTATTTTATAGAATAAAATACTAAGCGTATGTCTTAAGTAAAGTGTTGTACTCGTTAGAAGAGATTTAAAACAGAATGATACACGGGCTTTATAACAATAAAAATTATAATAATGGTTCCTTAAAATTTCTTTACATAGTGTTTTGTTTAGACTCAAAGATATGCGTTTTCAATAATGAAAGTTAAAAAAAAAAAATTGAAATCCCGTTAAAATGTGTATTTCTTATTGAATATTTGCAAGAACTTTTTCTGTTTTTATCTTGTTAATTGAATGATTCATGTCAATTATGGAAGTAAATATGAATGCAAAATACTGTTGACAATAATTTGAAAACTTTGTCAACATAATACTAATTAATCTGTGGAGTACATACCGTAAGAAATACAAAAATCAAATTTTAAAAAACTTGACATATAAGTTCTGCACTTTATTAAATCAAGCCTTAATGGAACTGTATCAATAATTTCTTGAAATCACTGTTTTTAAAAATATTTAATGAATATATGTCACGTGATGTCTATGCTTATTCTTGTGTTTTATTAGTATATAACCCCTTTGCGTGATACATTACAAAGACTGCGTGAGTTCCTGCAGAGGACCTCTTCGACTTTCCTAGCAGATGAAACGCGTAATTGAAACGAGTACTTCTGTCACATGTTACAGTGCAATTTGGAAGAAAACTACACGCAGCAACATTATAAATAGTGCAATTTTCTTGACAAAACAGATTGTATTCTCTTTCAGAGATAAAAAGCTGCTAACAATTAGTAAACTTTCTCGTGTTTGACTTTAGTTAATAGCAAGCCATTTAATATCAGATTTAATGACTCATTTTATAAAGAATTTTATAGAGTAAAAGGTTGTATTGTAATTTTTTAATTTAATGTAATTTAGTAATTTAATTTGTGTTTTAATTTAAATGAATTTCTCATGTGGGACGTTTTGTATTTTCAGCAATATTCAATAAAACACGCTTTGAAAGCTATAATTTATAACATTGAGACTTATTCGTTAGATATCTTAATATAGATACACTATAAATTACTGCCAAAAATATATATACACTTTAAATTATTGCAAAAAAATAATTAATGCAAGTACTTGAAGAAAAATTATGTCAAGATAAAACGTCGCAAAAGAATGACAGTAATATGTGCACAATTATTTCATGCATTAAAACATGGTCAATTCAAACTGTAGTATGAAGAAAATACTTAAATTAAACTATTATAAACTTGTGAAAAATTGTCGAAGTAATTTTAAGAAAAATCTAAGATATTGTGTTCGTGCTCAAGTAAAAGGTAATTTGTAATCTCGTTTTTTAAATAAAAGTGTACCACATAAAAAGAGTACACTAAAACGATGTGTAATATTTAGTCTATAGAAGCACAGATGTGATGAGGTTCTTTCAAGGAAATAGCTTCCCACTTTAGTTCCAGAAATTTAAGTTAATAAAATTTATCATTAACAAAATATCTTAGAGAAGGGTTATTTTTAATTTAGAAAGAATGGTAATATAAGGAATAAGACATTATAGACAATAAGTGTTTTTATTTTGATCTAAACCTATTTCGTTTGAGGTTATAAATATGCACACCAAGTTTTTTTTTTTTTTTTAAAATGAGTGAAAAAAATAATTCAATCATTTTCCTTTTTGATGCATTGACAATTATGAAAAAAATCAGCATTATTGCAGATATAAAATATCTCTTTACATTATTTTAAAAATTTAAAATTTTATGAATGTTTATATGAGTCATATTTACTATAACATTTGATTTACTTTCTACCAGATCAATTTTTAATTAAAAAAAATTGAAAAATAAAATATCCATGCGTTTTTATATAGCACGAAATACATTTTCTGAATTTACTGTTAAAAATCTTTTTTAGTAAAATAGACGGGTGTAATTATTAAATTATATAAGATGGAAATTATGTAAATGTATTTAAATTGTTGTTATAAAATAAGTTCTTATAAAGAAAAGATATATTATCAATCATTCAAAATTTTTGAAAAAAAGGTGATAATGATGTTGATGATAATAATATTTTCACCCTTATCTTTATTTATACCAGCCAAACTTTTGTGAAATAATTGAAAGTACAATTTTTGTATTTAAAACACAGAAGGAAAAATAATATATTTATTAGCTATTGAAAAATATTAGAAATGCAGAGTCAAAAGGAATAATTATCAGATTAAATGTGATAATTACTATTGACATTGATTACATGAATGTAAAATTTGTTTTAAAAATTTTCCGTATTTTTAAAAGGTAATTTAGTAAATTAAATATTTTCATAGAGATATTATCATTACTTCTTAAATATAATTTGCATTCTATAGAATTTTCAAATGTACAATTTTTTTCTGATTCAACACATTCTAGGAGGTATACTTTTTCTTTCCAAATTGACAATGCACAAAAATGTCAATTGTACCAAAAAAAATCAGTATAAAATCTTTAAAAGTATTTGAAAGTTTCCTGAAACTTTTTTCAGTTTTCTACTGTGAACTCCGTAATATTTCTCTTTTAGCATTTCAAAACATTCTAAGTTTTTGAAATTGTCAGAAAGATCTGCTCTGATATTTCACTCGAAGTTTTCAATTCATGCTTAAAGCTAAAATATTGCCTAAAAAGTATAGTTAAATTTTTTAAAAGAGCATTTCTCTTGGAAATGTATATTTTTCTTACATTAATCAAGAAGAGGTTTAAACAGGTTGGTTTTTACAATTTCTTGCTTTTTTTTGTTTGCTGTTGTTTTAAGAAGATTGTTTTACTAGCTTGTGCACCTCGAGTCAGAAGAGCTACATTTTTAAACCTTTCACACTTGATTGATGATGATGACTCGTGATGTACGAGAAAAATAGTTGGCTTAAAAGCACTAGAGACGAACCCTTGTTAAGTTGAGAGCGCTTATTTATTTTCACTAATGAACATTTAAATAAGTCCTTGTTTTTTATTTGTGTTTTAAATTTCTTTTACTTTAAGATCACTTAGAATTATTTTAATTACCATTTGAATTGAAATTTCAATCTCCTTTTAAAAAAGTATTGGGCATTTTTTATTTATAAATATGTAATTAAATCAACTTATTCACAAAATATACTCCACATGTGTTTTAAGGATACAGAGAATAATATCAATTATTTACACTTTGCATGTAAACTATCAATTAAATTTCTTAAATCAAACAACAATCAAAGGTTTTTTGAAAATATAAATCTCACCTACACAAACAAATCCGTTTCAAATTGTAATTAATTGTGCTTTAAAATTTTGTTTTATATATAATGATGATGATGTTGTGTCCACGGCGAGACACCAAATAAAACAACACCATGGGTCCAGAGGTCTAATCCGGCAGTCTGTTCAATATTATTCTCATAGAGGTTTGTTGACGAAAATATGTACCCCTTTTTCATATAGAGAAGCAAGAATAGCTAAGTAGTCAAAAATACGAGCAGGTTTTAGCTCTGTATCCGGACAATGATCATAGTTTTTAAAAGTTATTCTACAATTCCAAACAGTCTCCATTGTTCTGCAATGGCCTGTTCCAGCAATAGTCTTTGTTATAAGGCAGTTTCCACTGACGTTACAGAGTTCAAGCTTTACAGGAATTGACTTCTCTTTCAATTTTAAATTTGCGACAGGATTTGCGTCTTATAAGGTAACTTTACAAAGAGTTTTATGTATCCAATGTAAACAAAAGTAAACTATGTGTATTACGTTGCATATCTTTAAACTAGTTTTACAATATTTTTTTTGTTAGTTACGCAACTACTTTGATAACATGAAATATTAAGATAAATATTGTAGTAACTCTTGAAATATTTAAAAAAATCCCCCCTTTTTGATGTTTTCTTTTTGATTCCTTGTCTTAATTAAATTTATGTTATTATTGGTTTAAGTTTTACTATGGTTTGTTAATAATAAATTGGATTCAGAATATCTTTAGAAATACATTCAGTTATGTTTCTAGCTAAGCTAAAATCTGAAAAGAGAAATATTAGTTGTTATTATTTGGCATTTTGCTCTCATTTTATTCTTTAAAGCTATTTTTCCTAAATATATTTTTGTAAAATTTCTTCTTTGACCATGGAAGGTCAATGTCACATAAATGTAATTTATTTTCTTATAAGGTTAAAACAGTGTTTTGTATAGTTTTTGACAATTTTGACAGAATGTCAGTTATATTTAAGAAATATTTTCTACTAAACTGATGGTTAAATATTTTGGAAAATCCCTTTGTTGCTTTTTAAACTTACTTTTGAAATCTCTTTTAAGATGCATCACGTTGTGAAATACCAGTAATATCACAAATATTAAACCTAAAATGGTTTATTTACCTATTTTTCTTGATCCTAAGATAACGGAAATAATATTTCTGTGTAATTTAAAAACATTAGTTTTTGATACGTTATTAAAATTATAGGAAACTAAGGCTTTACAGTTGAAACAAAGAAATTTATGTTTTATGATTTTAATTATTTGTGAATATTTTTTTTAAAGGCATCCTGATTTAGATTCAATTTACTAATAATAAGCGAAGGAAGCATTAATCTGTAAATATTGTTGTAGGAGGAATTTTGAAAGAAGAAAGGGACGTTACAAATTATACAAAGAGAATAATAACAAATACACTGCCCAAAATGCTGGGGTGGAGAAAAAAGTGAATAAATGATAGCCATAAATGGGCTTAAAATGGAAATTACCGATGTATAGAAACTCATTATGAAAAAAAAAAGTAGTAAAAATACTTATATGGGAACTTTAAACCTTTGAAATGGTATAAAGAACATGAAATGATGCTTCAGGTAAACAATTTGGTAACATGTAAATGACAAGAAAAACTGATTGTGTCATAGATGATACTGGATATTTAATATGTTGTGTGCCGCCCCCCCCCCCTCCCCGAAACTGCTAAGACTTCAGCATATCTGTTTAGCATAGGTTATTGGTGAGACTTTGGAGAATACTGTTCCACTCTTCAAAGAGTGTTATGTCCACATCCCGAACAGTGAGAAAAGACTGTGATCTTGCTAAAAGAGTCATCCGAATGAGTTCCAAGAACATGTAGGCCACTCCATACGCTGTATTGTTTCAACTTCAAGGAAGTTCTTCATAAGAAGAGCTGCATGATTTATTATGACATTATCCTCTATTTAAAGAAATGAATCACTAAATTCTGCTGCGTAAGGCACAACGTGGGGTTCTTGTATCTCGTTTGCATGCCTTTGAGAGGTCAAATTACCATTCTGTATGATATACAAGTCAGTAAGCTCCCCTATGTTGAAACCAGCTCATGTCATTCAACCCCCTAGTATGTTATGTGATCTTTCTTGAAAGAATGTTGTGTATTTCGAGAGCCCCTTTCTCACCATACCGAAAAACGTCTGGCGTCACACTCAAAAATAAATCTGGACTCATCCGTAAGCATCACTTGACTTCAATTACTTTGAATCATATTTCGGTGCTCAGCTGTCCTCTTTCTTAGAGCCTCAATTTCTCTAACTTTCAATGAATACACGCTATTAGCCTATATGCATACAGCCCACCCACATGAAGCCCAATTTGGATTGTTTGGCTTGAGACTCTTCATCTTGTTCCCAAAAGAAACTATTTGAATACGAGTCGTATTGGCTGTTCTGTTTCAACGAGCTGTTTGTAGGATATATCGGTCATAATATTTGCAGTTGTAACTCATGGAAAATCTTGTCATTTCTGATGTCGAACATGTTCTGTTTCTTAGAATCAGTTCCACAATTTTACAATGACACTTATTACCACTCCAACAGCATCTGCTGCAGTTCATTGTGTTTGTAGGGATTTAAGGCTCCCGATAACACACCTAGATATGGATTCCGGAAGATCACGTTGTCGTGACATTTTCCAGTCTTCTTCTCTCAAAAGAACAGTCAAAAGAATGCATTTTACCACAGAGACAAAAAAAAAGGATTCTGTTGTGAAACTACGATTTATGCTCTTATTTACTTTTTCTAGTTATTGACCCCATGTAAGTTAAGCTGCATATAAAGTTTTTTCTTTTGTTTTCTGCTATATTTTAGACTGCAAATGCTTTGTTTTACGTAAGCTATCAGAAGAAATATTTGCGTAACGTCGTTAAACCCATGTGCTTGCCTAATATTTTTGAGTAGTGTAGTCTTACGTATTAATTCAGAAAGATGAGTCCAAGAGAAAAAAAAGGTAGTAAAACAATTAATTCGATTTTCATCTCGGTAAATCCACACAATATCATCAATACGTAAGAATAATTTTTTAATAATGATAATTTTCATACACCAAATATTTTAATATTGGTCATCACAATCACATATAAATTTAATTAATTTGTACTTATTTTGGTGAATATATTGACATTAAAGGATTACACGTCAGGTATTTTCAAATATATATATGCACATCATGTATTTCGTAGTATGGTGCGCTCTTTTAATATAAAACCATTAGATTGAAATTGACAGATGCACATTGTATAATGGCTGCAAAAATTGATAGATAAAGAAGCATGGGAAAGAGAAGCTTGAAAAATTAAATTTCTCCATGTACCTAAATGATACGTATTTAAAAGAAATTATATACCCTATTATTTTATTTTTTTCTTTTTACTTTTGGCAAATAAGGAAGTGTAATTTCT
This sequence comes from Trichonephila inaurata madagascariensis, assembly GCA_019973955.1. Lineage (NCBI taxonomy): Eukaryota > Metazoa > Arthropoda > Arachnida > Araneae > Nephilidae > Trichonephila > Trichonephila inaurata. The sequence goes on along the minus strand of BMAV01023348.1, from coordinate 47,288 downwards.
TGCAACAAAATAAACAATTCATGTGATTTTCCAGAGCCCTTCTGCTACATTTTTTTCTAGAATGCGTTATTTTTAATTTCTTTAGTCAAAGTTATTTATTTTTTGACGCATTAACTTCTTAAAGCAACTTAACTGTGACTTAATTTTTCTTTCATTCATTTGTGAGCTTTGGCGTAAGCATCTTGTTTTAGAACGATTTCTCTTTTCTTTCAAAAATTGAAGGATTTCCCATTTGAAGCCAATACTTCGCTAGCAAGATCTTTAACAATAACTAAAACCAGTACTAGGTCTACTATTTCCCTTGTGCGATTTACTGAAACCTTCAATGTTCACGATAAAATCATGATGATTACAAGTGACTGGAGAAAGAGAAAACAACTTACTCCTAATTCCTCGAATTTTCATGTTGAAAATGAATTATTAACCCTATTTTTCCTCCAGAATTCTTATGCACATTTGCATCGAATACAACCCATCATATTAATAGATTTATTTAGTCCTTCAATATTTTCTACCACACATATATTTTTCTCTTTATCGCTCGCCAATTCATTATACCATTGTTCAAAAGTCGGGGGAAATTCTACTAATGAATGACTTCAATAAATATGATCCTCTCACATCATCTACATTTCAGGTTTCTTTGTATTGAAAAGGGGCGTGTGTTATACAGAACATATACATAAAAGGGAAAAATTGTCTTAAAGGTGCGCTATACACCAGAATAGGAGTACATGTATTATTGCTACATTTGTTATTTATATTTTTGGCTTATATTAAGAGTGAGGGGAAATAATTATTAAATTTTCCTAAACATTCAGTTCACAATAAGGCATTGGAATGAAAACTAACTTTTTCCAATCAAATTAAACCTAAAATTCGCCACTTTATAAGCAGCATTTTTGTGTGCACTGTATACATTAAATAGCACTATTTATTTTGATCAAAAATGGCTGAAAGTGAACAGTAAAGCAATAGAAGTCTTATTGTAGGCAAAAAATTTTGAAATTATTTTATTATTTTTTTCAGTTGAAAAAAACAATAATATATAATAATATTTCTGTGACGGGGTTTCATAATCTGGAGTTTCAGCGTAATTTTTTTAGAACTTCATGAAGAATTTGAATAAAAATCATCTGGAATTTAATGTAAAAATATAAACAATATTGAATGAATACTCACGCTAGTATATATTTATAAGTAAACGTGAAGTGTAAATTTGAACTTTATCAAATTCCTGAATAGTTTCAAGCTCTAAACTTGAATATAACTTTATCAATAAATAACCGACATTATTTTTAAAAAGAGAATTAATGCTTTCTATTGTAGGACACTTGAAAAAGCTGGTAAATTGCTTTCCGCTAGTTTCACAATCGAGAGGTCTAATGATTATCTCTTTGCAAAAAAAGAATTAGTTGTGTAGTACAACTTCAACTCCGCCCCCTAAAGCCGATCCTGACAGCCCAATTGGCTTCTCACTTTCAAGCGTCTTTGAAGGAACAAATTGATTGACTGTACTGGAAAAAAAATCAAGAAAGTGTAAATGTAACCTTACTTCGGTTTTAGATCTATTTCTAACTTTATTTTCCTTTCCGTTAGCAATAAAATAACTTACACATTATCAATCGTATGAATCTTTAGCAAAAATAAAAAAAATAGTATATTCATATTCCTAATAAATTCTATAACCGTATAGTGTGAAAATAATAAAAAATAAGAAAATTGGTTGATTAAATACTACCTTAAACTTTTAGACTTAAAATAATTCCCATATTATCAAATACTTTTCATCATAAACTTCATTATTATTAATATTTTCTTATGTATATAATACCAACAATCAATTTAATATATATATATATATATGTGTGTGTGTGTGTGTGTGTATATATATATTTATATATATATATTATTCCACTCCTTGAGACATTTATTATTGTTCTCTTTTCTTAGCTTCATTTTAATATATCCTTCCACATGTTGTATTAGGCTTAACTTTTCAATATGGTTTTTTTTCCCTCTATTATGTCGAAAGTTTCTGCTGTACGGGGAAGGTTGGATCCATAAAGCATTGCTAACCCTAATTCACTGGCCTAATTCAGCGACAGCTTTAGAAATCATAATAGGTCTCCAGTTTAGTCCAAAGACTTTTTTGTATCTACATTTGTTGTGTCTGGTGAATTCCGATTTCTTCCTGCTTTAGCGCTGTAGGTTTTAGTACTTCTTCACTTTTATTTTATATATATATATATATATATATATATATATCATTTATTGATTTCTTTATTTAGCCCAAAATATTGTTAAGTTCAACAGTAACCTGTATTTAACAAATAATGTCTTTCGTTATTTCTTTATGTAATTTATTTCAAAACTCTAAACTATTTTTATAGCTATAATCAAAACCAATCAATATAATTTTTTCGTATTATCTTGCTTGTATAGTTTTATGAATATTAAGAATTCTTTTAAAAACAAAAAAAAAATTCTAATTTTTTTTGAAATTTTAGAAATTATTAGGATCTTATTTTATTTCAAACTTCTTAGAACAGCAATTATTTGTTAATAAATATTTATCAAAATATTTGGGCATTCTGATTTTTTTTTATCATATTTGACTTTTGAAAATATCTTATTTTAGAGAGTCATCAGTAAATAATGTATCAATCTCTCTCACATAAGAACATTATTACATATCATTAGATTTTGCTTATTTCCATAAAGATATTTACCGTAAATAAAGTCAAAACATTTCATAAACTTCTTAGTTCTCATATTTTCAATTTTATATAACTTGTTTTTTTAAATGTTTCTAAAAAAATAAATAAATACATAATAAATAATATATATATATATATATATATATATATATATATATATCATGTAGTGTGTGGCATTTGTAAAATGAACATATTTTACAGTTTTCAATCTCATCTTGCAAAATTAAGGAAAACTACCAGAATAAGAATCATTTATAAATATAGAAATATATTTTCATATGAAAAATAGTTTAACATAAGAAAAACTTAAATAAATATTTTTTTTTTTCCAATCCACTTCAAAACGTTAAAAATATTACTAAAGCTTATGATTGTACTTTATTTTATAATTTTTTTAACTTTTTCAACAGATATTAAAAATTCCAAATGCAGATCCAGGACAGCTCTTTCCTTAGATGTGTGTGTGTGTGTGAAGGGTTTTTAATATATATTGCTTAATTAAGACCTATTACCTGAAACAAAGTTTACCTTATCATGTTTTATTTTTCTATAAAAATAAATTTTCCTTGGTATTCCCATAACTATTATAAGCTTACATTCACTTTATAAGATAATAAGTTTATGAAACTAAATGTGTTGATTCTTTTTAACATTTAATATCAAAATAAAAGTATTCAAAATCACTTCGCGAATTATTAAATCAAATACAAGCCTCTGAATTGTATAACGTTCTAATATATTATTAATAATTTTATTGAAAAAATACTGATTAACTACTGAAAATTTTTGGTGGCATTATAGCAATCCTAATGAGTTGACATTTAACTTTAAAATTAGTGCTCCACTGATTAATATCCTAGAAATACTTTTGTTTCAATGTAATTTGCTTACAAAAAATCAATCGAGTTTAATTATTTTAAAATATAGTATTCAAAGTTTCGCGATGAGTACAGGTATGTTTATAGAAAGAGATATGATGATGTATGCAAACCCTCGATTATGACTTTGTTACTTGATTTCTCTGAAGAATTAAGTTTGTCCATATCGCCTTTTAAAGTTCCTGAATAGTAAAATGTTTAAAAATTTTAGTATAATTTTTAGTTTTAATATTTAATGAAACATAACAGATTTTCTAAAAAATCAATATCTCATTGTTCTCTAAGGCAATATTTTGGAAAAATAAACAATACCTCAAGACTACAATTGACCGCTTTAGAAAAATAAAAAAATATAAATAAATTTGAAAATTTTTTTTTAATTTATTTTATTAGATTATTATTAATTTTTGAATGGAATAAAAAAGCTATATGTAAATTTAATATCACATTGCTTTAAAGATAAACAATCAAAATACTGACAACAGCACTAGACTGTTATTGCTCTCAAAAATTTTAACGAATATGTGTCTTTTATTAATTTATGACCAATTGTTATCAGAATAAAAAAAGCTATTTTTATAATTATTAAATATATAACACACACACACACATCAAATACACGAAATCACGGAATTAGATTGTGAAAATGGAGTAACACAAATCCTTCAGAAAACTTAAGATGATCAAAAAGTATTTTATTTTTTCAATGTAATTTGATATCTACTTTGCAAAAAGATGCACGGAAACATTAATTAATATTTTCAATTAAATTAGTCAAAACCTTTTTAATGTATTTTGCTTTAATTCCAAAAATAAAATTCCGATGTTTAATGCTTGGTAAAAAATGTCATTTGAGTTATAATGATAACTAAAATTATTTTTTTTTGATAAACATTGCCTTATTTTTCAAATATTTTTTGAAAAAGATGAAAGTCTAAGACACATAACTTTCCCATGAAAATTAAAATTGGTGTATTCCGATGTATGAATACATCTTTTTTATGTCCCTAAAATGTGTGGATTAAATTTAACATATTTCCTTTGAAAATTACATAATTATACATGCATTGAAAACCTTAAGTATTACCATTGTGTAAAATAAATAGAGCTTGTTTTAATAAATAGAGCTTGTAAAGTTTTTTTTCTTACCTAAAGGAACTATTTATTATCTTTTGCCATTGTTTTCTGAAAGTTTTGTGAGCTTTTATAGTGATTTAAAACTATAAACTATATATGTATTACAATTTATATAATATTCGGTAAATATACTAAAATGTTAATAGCTTTATTTCTATTGTGTTCCAAAAGTTTTCATTGCTTATAAATATTTAGGAAAAAAGCAAAATTAGTAAAATAAATATTATTTCGTCGTGTATACCCTTTTTGATAAAATCTTATGTTCAATATGTAGATTTCTTTAATTGCTATCCATATTTGTTCTAAAATTTTTGAAATTGAGATTATATAATCCTCAGCCCAAAAATAAAATGGCATGAATTTCATGCTCCATCTTAACATTAAATAGTTTGTTATAATAACTTTTGTTAATATTGAGAGAGAATATTTTTAAATAGATCAAGCATATTCTATTCAAAACACTTGAATCGTATTTTAAAATACTTTTTTAAGTATTGTCTAAGAATCAGAGACCACACACACACAAATATACGCATACACGTATACATATACACTTATTCATCCATTTATAAATCTTTTAATTACATCAAATATTTATTTTTTGTAGTTAATTTGAAGAAAAATAAAATCATGCTTTATGTTTGTCTCAGTAAAATTCGTATTCATTTTGTCTCATAGGTTTGAAAGTAAAACTAATAATTAGATAATTGACACTACGAATGCTAAGCATTTTGATATTTTTAAGCGTAGAAATCATATATTAAAATATTGGAACTCTAATAACAATATAACATTTGCTTTTATGTTAAAAATTCTCTTAAATACTTTAAATCAAAAGTTTCATGGTAAAACCGAGTGTAAAATACCTATTTTAATAAATTTGATTGAATTTACATTATAGCACTAAATGCAAAATACAAAGAAATATTATTAGAAAAATATTCTCTATTACTCTCACTTTCTGTTGAAGAATTCATATTATTGAGAAGATATTTATTAACAGACATTATATTTACATTTTATTGTTTTAATGTATATTCTATAAGAGTAAATTTTACATTCTAACTTAGTGAATCTTCTGTATTTTCAACATTATTTCAAAGGTATAACAATCATACATTTTCTTTAAAAATTCACATTTGAATTAACATAATTAATCCAATTTATTAATATAGTAATCTTAATCTTCTTAAATCTATTTCATGATTTAAATTCAAAATTCTTGATGCAACTTTTTTTTTCATATTGTCACATTTAGGTATCCGACTACGTTCGAACCGCGATTTTAAAAAAGCGCATAAATGGATAATTTTCATGATATTTAGTATCACTCAGATTAGAAAACATGCAAAAAATTGTGTTAAGGACATTTTGACAAAAAAAAAATTATTTAAATACAATATTTTGGCAAAAAATTAACTTACAATAACCTTTTTTTCAAAATGTTCTCCTTTTGTGAAAAATGCTTCTATTATAATAATATTTTGCCTGTATATAGCTCAGACCTCTCTACAGAGGCTCAACAAGAATTCTTGAAAAATTCTCATAATTTTCAGAATTACCAACAATTGAAATAATTATTGGTGCTTTTTTCTTAAAATTGCACCCCTCTGTCGTCGTAAAATACGGATAAACCAACTTCTAAGTTATATATTTAAAAATTCTAGTTGAGCCTCTGTAGAGAGGTCTGAGCTATACGCAGGCAAATTATTATTATAATAGAAGCATTTTTCACAAAATCAGAACATTTTGAAAAAAAACTATTCTAAGTTATACTTTTGCCAAAATATTGTATTTAAATAACTTTTTTTTGTTAAAATGTCCTTAAAACAATTTTTTGCATGTTGTCTAATCTGAGTGACACTAAATATCATGAAAAATTTATGCGCTTTTACAAAATCACGGTTCCGAACGTAGTCGGATACCTTAAAGAGGTATTATTTTTCCCTTGCTTAGCCAGGAATGCATCTTCATGCTTAGAAGCTTGCATTTTGAAGACGTTTTCGCATGTTGTTGTTAAAGTTGTGCAAAAATGATCTGCAACGAAAGGATGCACAAAAGTGCCTCTTGTTCTTTGGCCTGGATGAGCTATAAAATGATCTCACCCATGTGTTGGCTTGTTGGACTTGACCTGAAACTTGCCTTATAGATATGGAGTCTTCAGATTTGAATTGATCTCACACAGTCACTATCACACTGGGAGACACATTAAAATGTCCGGCAGCATCAGTTTATTACACACCCATTCCTATCCATCTAATGGCATGTAAACGACTTCTCCCAGCCATTGCTTGATTCGATAATATCAACAATATTATGAATAACTATTGAAGATAGGCAATTATTTGCTCATTTTGCGCATCTCCTCTAACATAAATGCCTACTTTTATAAAAACAGAATTAAGGTATCCGACTACGTTCAGAGAACCATGATTTTAAAAAAGCGCATAAATGTATAATTTTCATGATATTGAGTGTCAGTTAGATTAGAATACATGTATAAAATTGTTTTAAGGACATTGGGACAAAAAAACTATTTAAATACAATATTTTGGCAAAAAATTAACTTAGAATAATCTTTTTTCCAAATGTTCTCCTTTTGTACAAAATGCTTCTATTGTATTAATATTTTGCCTGTATATGGCTCAGACTTCTGTACAGAGGCTCAACTATGATTTGTGAAAAATTCAAATTATTTTCAGAGTTATAACCATTTGAAATAATTATCGGCGTATTTTCTTAAAATTTCTCCCATCCGTTTTCGTAAAACATGAATAAACCGACTTCCGAGTTATGCATTTCAAAAATCATAGTTGAGCCTCTGTACAGAAGTCTGAGCTATACATAGGCAAAATATTATTATAATAGAAGCATTTTTTATAAAAGGAGAACATTTGGAAAAAAGGTTATTCTAAGTTAATTTTTTGCCAAAATATTGTATTTAAATATTTTTTTTTATCATAATGTCCTTAAAACAATTTTATACATGTATTCTAATCTAAGTGACACTAAATATCATAAATATTATCCATTTACACGCTTTTGCAAAATCACGGTTCCGAACGTAGTCGGATACCTTAAAGGGCATTATTTTTTTTTCGTAAGTTTACTCAAAGTTTGATGTTTTTATTCATATAAACTCTTAATTTGTGTGTTATTTTCTCTTTTTTAACGCTGAGCTATGAAAAACATGTTGTATCTTAACTTTTGGAGACCGATGTATTCTGAAATGCAACATTAAGCGTTTTTCATTGTTTGATTGTTGATTGTTTTACATAAATGTTAATTATGATAAGAATCATCCATGGCATTTTATTTAGTAAATATATGACTTCGGCTTAAAAACGGTTAAATAATACAGTTATATACAAATCTTAAAAGTTATATGCAAATACAGTTATATATAAATCTTAAGAGTGAAAAAAAAAATGTTGATCTTTGTTCACTTGAAGAGTTGTATATTTGCAAAACTAAACAAGTAATTGCTAAGTTTAATGAATATAACATTAAAATTTAATTTCATTAAAGTAACAAATGAATAAGCCATTGACTTATTTTTCCCATATATTAAATTAAAACTAAACTTAATATGAAATACATTTTCTCTTAGATATTTGTTCAAAAGTATATTTTTTCACGAATATCAACTAACAGGTTAAGATTAAAATACAGTGTTTTCTTTAAATATGAAGAAATAATAATTATTCTATTCATCTCATCTGCCTCAAATGTTTAAGGGGAAAAAACTTGGAAAACTTAGCAGTACATTTTCTAATGGAAAAGTAAGTTCTGCAATTAAACCAGAGGCTTCCAAAGTGGTTTATATCGACCCACAGGGGTCTGGGGCGACATTCAAGGGGCCCACGGCAATGAAAAAACAATCCTGGAGATCATGAGGTATAAATGAGTTCTACCTCTCAAAAAACCTGATCAAGACTAATTTTAAAAGAAAATTTAATCCAGTGGAAACCAGATTTACTTACCTAACAGATATGTTTACTAAATTTAGTGAGGTTAATTTGCAGCTCTTAGGTAACAGCATACATTTCATTAAAACAAGGATAATCATTTTAGGGTTTGTTTCAAGAATTAAGCTAAGGGAGTATAATATTGGTCACCGTGAATTTTTCCGGCTTCTCAATTGACCACAGACAACCGACCAAAAAAATGACATTTTAACTACGTTCAACATTTAAATCATTTTATTCCGATTTTGAAACTATATTTGAGAACGATTTGACTTTGGTGATACCGCAATAGACAATGAATTCATATGGTCACATCGAAAAATGAATGTCACATTACGAAAGAAACAGATAGGAATAGACATTAGCGAAGATCTTGAAGTAAAGGTTAGAAACTGATGTTAGCATTTTTGGCTTTAAAAAGATATTCTTATTATTTATCACGAATTATGGAATATCTTGATAAAGTTTTGATTTGTTTTTCCTAGTGAGGAGTTTTGGCGTAGTTGCAAAACTCCAAAACAGATAAAATAAATAAAGGAAAAAAGCCTATACCAACCGATGAGATTTAGGGTTAAATCTGACAAGATTTATGACCAAATGTTAAAATTTTGGTAATAACACCAGATTCATTTCTCTCATTAAAATAATTTATTTGTTCCTCAGTTACTTTATGTAACGAAAATTTTATGTATTAATTCAATTTACATTTAATTAATTAACATGTGCTACTTAAGTTTTAAATACTATACTTCACTAAAGTTAGAAATTTAAATTATTTCAAGCTCTTTTCCAGCCGTCAAAAAGACATTTAAATTGATAAACTTGAAAAAAAGTCAATATTAGGTAAGCTGGTTTCTATCCAAAACTGAAAAACATGGCAAGGGGTCTAAGACAAAAAACAGTTTAGAAACCTCGGAATTAAACAATACACACAATTATAAGCAATTTAATTTAAACTTGAATAGTTTTGAAATAAATATCATAGTATGTCTATGTAAATATTACTTAAGAACTGTGAAAAATATTTAATGATAGTACTCTAAATGCAGCATAAATTTTTTGTGTTATACTATTTTTTCCGTATTTGAAAAAAAGTGTTTGCGCAATATTCTTTACATACACTATCTCCCATTACATCGCAAAATATAAGTTTATACAATTGGACATTTAAAAACTTTTAAGGGCTCTTAAAATCAATGCACGTAATTAAATTAATTGTGAGAGATTTATGCTTCTTACATGTAATTTAAAAATTGAATCAAGTTTCAATTCAATCAGTTGATTTTTATCAAAAATATTTGCATATTGTAGGGTACTACAATATTTTTAAAGAAATAAAAAATATTGTTTCCAAAATTCAGTTTTCTACTTGATTTTAAATGCCAATGGGGATCACACTGTCATAAAGAAGTACAACAGAAATGCAACATTGCAAAAAAATTGCCCTTTCATAATTTCATGAAAATGCATTATAAATTACAAATTCTACTCGTATTCTTTTATTTACTTGTTATAAAAATGAAGCTTTAATCAAAGACTGCACTAATTATGGCATTATTTGAAAATCATCGATTTTACCTAAAAGTAATGAATAAATTGCATTTGATTAAAATATGTAATCACAAAATGGTCATTTCTCCTTGTATTTGAGTATAATTTGAATTTATTCATTTTTAGAAATATAATATATATATATATATATATGAAAACGACCCTAAGACAATAAACTTTTCAGACAATATTAAGAAATGAAACTTAATTTTTAAACCTTTGTGATTCCTAACTACTCTTTTTGTTTCCAAAGAAAAAAAAAACCTTATCTCTATTTCGTATTATTCAAAGCATTTCTAATTCTATAAACACTAAGAAAAAAAGAAAACACAAAGTTTCCTAATTCAAAAATAAACTCAACTATACTTCTGTCAACATTTACAAAAAAAGTGGAAAAAGAGAGCCAGAATTTTTATTCTTCAGTGTTTCAAATGGAAAAATGGAAAACCCCAGCAGGTGTCTAAGAAACGCTCCCATGGCCATATCGACGCACAGCAGGAGCCAAAGCACTCTAACGCCTGACATTAATGCCCTTCTTCTCAAGACTTAACGAAAAATATGTTTACATTCCAAAGGATGGAGGGTCTGGGTTTTTTTTCCTCCTCCTTCTCCGGTCCTTGGTCTTAGCCATAGAAAGTGCTGAATTCCAAAGCTCCTCGCTATGTAGGGAAATTAAACGCTTCTGAGGAATGCATTTCCATGGAGATGAAAAGAGGGAGAATTCTTGGGCTTCCTCTGATGGGCTGGAAGGATGAAGGAAGTTGTGGATGATGTTTTCTCCATATCTTTGAAGGAGTTTTTCTCTTTCTCTCTACCTGGTGCAGCCACTGCACTTTAGAAGATTCACGCTATCATTTTTGAGACATGTAGGTTTCAGCGAGTGGTTAGTCGTATCCATTAAGTTGTATAGTAGAGAAAGAGTATGTCCATTACGAATGAAATCCTTTTGCATTGTAGAGATGGCATATAAACAAAGATAGTGTTTACAGCAGTGAATTAAGACTTGAAAATATGTTATAACTTTTTTACGGTGTAAATATGCTTGTTTTTCCCATTCAAATAATTTTAAAAAGATTTAATATTCACTAAAGTAGGATTTAATAACTAATTTTGCAGAAAATGTTCCATATATCTTATGAATTAAATAATTTTGCCTGAAATTTGTGTACATAGATTACAAGCATTTTAATGTAAAATTTAACTAATGTGTTCCGTATATTGATTAAAATACACTTAAACATTACGTCAGTGTTTCTCAAATTTCCAGAATTGGCGACCCAATTTTCAAACATAATTTTCACCGCACCACCCATACAATAACAATGCATTGAATGCAATAATAATGTACTTTAACGTTAAAGCTACAATACGATCTAAATTAAAAACCCTTATAAATTATCAAAATAAATATTAAATTTTGCATACAATTTTGTATATGATAAGCTCATGTGGAAGAATCACTAGTAATTATTAAACTTGTTCTTAACTTAGTATTGATACTTAGTGTCAAATATATTGTGCCGTACTGTGATACATTTATAAATATAGTATATAATATAGTATATCAGAGTAAATGTGTATTTTATTTTTCATTATGTCAGAATATATTTTGTTTTCTTTCCTTTTAATAATTTCGTAATTTTTAAATAATCTTTTATTTTCGACATGCTCACGCCCGCCTTGTAGGGTTATCATGCCTCCCTTAGGAGGCGCACCCCACAGTTTGAGAAACACTGCCTTACGTAAATAAATTAAGTTGTAATACAGTTCAAGGACACTCTTAGAAATGTGTTTGAAGAAAGTTATAAGGAAAAAAGATGCGATATGTATGTGATGGACAAAAAAGGAGTTTAAATATTCTGAACCCTTTTTATATAAACATTTTGATAAAATTATGATTTAAAGCGTTATTTTTAATTCTAGGTATCTTTCATTGTGTATTTTAATTTGTTTTTGCCGTTGTCATTATTTTCTTCTGACATTTACTGTAAAATATAATTCATATTCGGTTATGCCATGTATTAAGATTTAGTAATTATTTTTTATGCGTTTTAAGTACACTTTTTAAGAAAAGCAGACCGACCTATACAAATTATGAAGTTTATTCATTGAACCCACAAAATAATTTTTTTAAAGTATAAAAGCAGAATTTTCGAGTCCTAACTTAATTTTTCAAATAATATGGAATGTTAGTGTTAATGAATTTTACAATATCTGTATATGAGTTAAAAATAGCATGTGGGAAAATCAAGCAATTCTGAAATCTCTTGTTACGTCTGGAAATATATTTCAAATTAATCATAAGAAAATCATTCCGATTCTGATAATTTAATTAAAATGTTTTAAGCTATAAATAGGTATTCTTAAATTATGTATTTAATAAAAACAGTATTCTCCATCAACATATTACATATAAAAGCACTTAGCTTAAGGGGATTGTATTACCTATTATAAAGTATTATGCAAAGAAACTCCACATATTTAAGCAATCAAAGAATAAATTTTCTAACCGAAAGAAGTGAGATACTCATTAAAATAATATAAAATATTTATTTTTCATTTTTACATATTTTTTAAATATTTAAAAATGTTCTTTTGTAGTGGTGTGCAGAAATTCTTTTTACGCAAACTTGCCTGAAAAATTAACATCAGTTTCTGAAATACTGTATTAGAAAAAATGATTTACTGATAAACTTTAATAATATGTTATAAATAATACAATTCTTATATCTACACGTTTTCACACAGTTGTGATTGATAATTTCGTTGTATAATACTGAAGGTAGTCAATGTATTATAATACAGAACTTATTTATTATACTTGAAGAATTCGGCAAGTATTAAACTATTTTTTCTTTCAAGACTACATAAATGTTATTTTAATTTAGTAAAAAAAATATATATTACTTTCATTTTCCATTGAATAATTTGTCTAGAATGTCGTTAAGATATGTATTATTTTATTTTAATTCAAGGAAAATTATTATTACACAAATTAATGTGTTTAAGTATAACAATTATTACATAATATTTTAGAAAAATTTGACTTGCTATTCAATCCCTTTATTTCACTAGAAAAAAAGATGAATATATGCATGTATATATTTTTTTATTACAAAACATTTTTATCGTATTTAACTGTTGTTTTCTACACACATGATTTTGAAATAATAATTTATGTGCTTAATTTTTGAATTTTTATTCAAAATAAAAAGATATTGAGACATTTTATTAATGATTATATATATAGTTTGGTTCCTTAGAATACTTCAAGATTATTAAGTTGGAAATACCTATTTTTATTTGTATTGGTAAGCTTTCGTTGACAATTAAATGCTAACAAAAATAGTCGAGTCTCTTTTAGACTGTCTAATATTGTATATTCTCCGAAGAAAGTCAAATACAAATTTTTCTCAAATAAGCTGTATTTTTAGATTGTTCGTTTGTTATAATATTTTCTAAGAAATTTTTTTTAATGAATTTTCAAACAACTTGAAAAAAGCAAAGTAAACTTATTTTTAGAAATAATTGAAAATCATTATTTCATCTGCTTTAAATATATTTAAATTGCTTGCTGCAGCATATATCTAAGTCTCATAATACTTCTTAAAATAAAATTTATGAAATTATTTTCATTTCAAGCAATTTAGATTCAAATAAAATTAAATATCTGTACTAAAATTACAAGTGTTATTTAATTTAGAAAAATTACAATTTAATAATGGAATATGGAATAGTTTAATCGCAATCAAAATTTTGAGCGCAATGAAAGTTGCTATATAATCTTTTATTTAGTGCTCTTGAAATTATTTTAAAATTTGTATGGTTAGAAAATTTATTATATACCATGTTCATTGATTGATAAAATTATAACATTCACCTTATTGAATGCTAAAAAAACATTTTTTCAACGCGTTTCAGTATGTTTGAATCTCTCACACATATGTCATCTGCTTAAATAAATAAATAAATAACACCAAATGAAATATAACTCTTCACTCAAATCAATTCAGTATAACACTTTCCTTTGCACCGTAACCTTTTCTACGATTGATGGTACTTACCCAACCTCGTTAGAAATGAAGCAAATGGAATAAATTCTACCCTTGCATGATGTATGAGTAGGGCCGCAAACCTAGCGTAAAATCTGCCCCTCCATTTGCACCCCTTTGCAAATGGGAGGGTAGGTAGGTAGCCTCAAGATAAAAAGTCCGATCACTACTCGACTGTTTCGTACGTGATCTGGACAGTAAGTTACGCCTTTTGAATGTATAATCGCTTAGGTTTAACTCCCAAGTCTTTTTGTATTGACCTGTGTTTTTTTAGTACGGTTATATTATATATTTACTGTTTGTTTTTACATTTCTTGTTTTTTCTAAGAACATGCGGGAGAGAGTTATCTTTTATTAAAGCGCAAAACCCGTCACTTTTTTTGACGCTAAATTTACTTTTGAGTGGCATTTGGTGTGTGTTCACTTATCTTATTTTTGTTGTTAAATTTTCCTTCACTTTTGAGTTTTTATCAACTTTTGAGATGGACACTTTAAGTTTTCTTCGAGTGAGGGAAATATGCATTATTGATGTTTGCATTTCATAACGTTTTCGATTTTTCTTGAGTATAATTATATGTAAAATATTTTTTTTAAAAAATAAATATTATAGCAGATGTTTAAATTAATATTTTATAGTTATTTTATCCTGTGTAAATATATACACGTAAAAACAAAACTAATTTGGAAAATACGAATAATAATATGTGTTTTAATTGCATAAAAATAATAATCTGTACATAATGACGGAAGTTTATTATATCTTTATGTAAATGCTAAGAATATGTTATAGTTAAATAAATATAATACTCTTGTACTTCTAAGAGAAAAATCATTTGATTGTAATATACCATATAAAAACAAAAATAGGTATAAATTTCATGACGGATTTATACATTAAAGTATAATTTTAATTGGAAATTTTAATACTTTTTTAAAAAATAATAAATTTGAAAATATTGTTAAATTTATGTCTATATTTTTTACTCTGGTGATTCCATTTGTAGAAATTCCAACAATATCATTTTTAAATAATTTTGTAAATATAATATTAATGTTCCATTGAGAGTAATGTTATTTTATTAGGATACATAAATTACGATATTTTATTAACATAATTGGTATATTAATTATAAAATGTATGATATTTTAAACATTCGAAACTGTTTCTCATTATCATGCAAAGGAGAATATTTGAATTATATCATTGAATTCTTTTTGCTTAAGTGTCTGCTATTTATTTATCTTAAAATATTTTAAGAACTATTATTTATTTATTTTTTGTGTTTTAGAATTAAAAAAAATTATAATTCATATTCATTTTTATGTAAGCCAGAAGCTTGATAAATTCTTAAAGATAAATGATACAATTATAAGATTTCATATGTAATTATTTTGAAACATTTATTCCTTTGTTTCAACGCATCATTAAAGCTAATTTTGGTCATTGAATTGATTTTTTTATTTGGCTACTGATGCTTGATGCATTTTGTCCACTGATTCTACATGAAAGAAAAAAAAAATAATAAGCATTATATACTTTAGTCCACATTACATTGCAAGCATTTAAAAAGTAATACAAAATGAAAATACTAATCGGTTTATGTGTGTAGTGGATAAAAAGGCAAAACTTTATTCTGTATTGCTTTCTTATCTGAAACAACATTTATGTATTACAAGGAAGAATTGAAAATTTTAGTTCATATTTTGAGCTGTTAAACGAGAAATTTTGAAGTTTGAAAATTATTTTAATGGGTTTTACAATTATTTCTCACAATGGTAACTAAAAGTATAAAAGTACTTGTTTATCTATAGAAAATACTATAAAAAAAAGAAATAGACATTTTTCGGGAAAAAAGAAAGAATTTTTCCCGAATGTGTTTTTCCACTTCAAATTTTATTTACATTTGGAAAACAATCAAAAAAGGATATTTGAATTTGAATAAAAAATCTTTAAAGGCGCATTAAAAATGTATATCACTGTTATTTTTAAATTTATAAGACTGAAAATTTACAAATTACATACTAGTGTGATACGTTTATGTACCAGTCATTCGTTATTTAATGTCCATGAAACAATAAATATCATGGATGTCGTTACTTTATCTTATCTGGTAAACGTTAGTCAAATATTTGACTTAGAGGATTACTTGATTGGATATTAAACCTAAAAGCACAATATTTATTTTTAATTAATAAATAAATAGTAATTTACTTTCTAAAATAAAAGCTTTAAAGTTTTCTGCAAAATGCATGTCTTAGTTTCTCATACAGTATTCAACAAATATTGACTCAGGAAAAACCAGCAATTAATATGTAGTCACTTTCTGAGATAACTTAGGATTTTTTCCTAACAGAAAAATTATTACTTTTCAGTCAGACACTTTTAACATTTTTTTTCCATCTTAACTAAAATTTCTGTCGATTCATTAAACAATAAAATTATTTTCTGCTTAAATGCTTAAATACTTGTTATCGTGAATGTGGGTGATGATATTCTTCTGTGAAAAAAGGGATTTATATAATATGTTAAATATATATATATATCTACAAATACTAAATATATTACTGTGACAATTTGTATTACACTAGTGTTTTAATTTAAGAGATATTTCACTTTTTGTTTATTATCTTTAAAAGTAACAAGCCGATATTTAAAAAATGACAGAGGTGTATGTATATAGTTTGATACATATTGATGCATACATTATAAAAATTACCATACTATTTTTCTGATAATTATGAATATTCCATGATGAGATCATCAGCACAGGAATGTGTTTACAAAAGGCTACATGTAACAAAAATTAGAGCAATGAGTTATAGCTCTAATACTAAATATATTATTGTGACAATTTGTATTACATTAGTGTTTTAATTTAACACATGTTTCACTTTTTGTTTATTATTTTTAAAAGTAACGAGCCGATATTTAAAAAAAAGTTAGAGGTGTATGTATATAGTTTGATATATAACGATGCATACATTATAAACATTACCATACTATTTTTCTGGCAGTTATTAATATATTCCATAATGAGATCATCAGCACAGGAATGTGTTTACAAAAGGCTAAATGTAACAAAAATTAGAGCAATAAGTTATGTGGTTCTCTCTTACACTTAACATCTTTCACAATATAAATTCTTGGTAGAAAAAAATGACCATTTATAAGCCCTTGGCAATATTGCTTCAACTCTTAGGTAAATAGGTAAAGAGAAAGGTGAGTTCCAACTGCCTTTCAAGGAACATTATAAATATTCTGTTAAACCCCTTGCGTACCAGACTACGCTTTTTAACTGAAAAATCAATGATTTATTGGGATACTGAGTTTGACATTGAGACGCATATTTAATTTTTCCTTTTGATGATGACTAAGACGCACTTTCTTTCATGTTTTGCTTCACTTTCTAAAGTTTGTATAACTATTTGTGTTGTTTGTTTTTGCTTTTACTTGCCAATATGACATCATCGTTAGATTTCAACGACAGTGATATTGAATGAGAAAACATTTACCGGAAATATATGAATACGACAGTGACTCTGATACAGATTTATCTATTTTTGAAGAAGAAGATGAAGAAATGGAACAAAAATGGCAATACACTTATGTAACTCATATGTAAAAGCATTTTTTCCCAAGGAACACTTTGAGTAATTTCATAAAGATTTGTAATTTTAATTTTAATTTGCAAATTTTTGTAACCCATCCATTTTGTAATTTTATATAAACTCAATAAAAGAAAATCTACCTTAGAATGTTTCTTGTGCTAATTACACTAGTTGCACACTTAAATAAACCATGTTTCCACATGAAGTTACAATAGGGTTTTGTCTTATATGTAGTATCTATCCACTTGTGGTTACATGGCACGCAAAGGTTTAAAGTTAGGGAATCATCATCTAAAAAATATTCTCACAACCGCACACACACAAGAAACAGGAGTGGATGAGCCCTATATGAACGAGTGTTGTCAATCATAGAAAAATAAAATTGTGGTCCATTGTCCTTTGAAAAGCATTCGCCAAACGCATCAGAATGAGTACTCATATTCAATTGGATCTACACCTAGACTTTATAAGATGTCTATGTCATATCGACCCTTTTCTCGAATGTTCGAGAACATCCATTGAATCCCTATTTCTCTCCAGATAAATGTACATCGATTATCATTAGTTGGGCTAACTCTAGACTTATCAGTAAGGGAAATGGTCTTTGACACATTTTTGCTTCAATATAGATGCTGTCTGCACCCTGCTAAGCGGATTCCTCGGTATGTGGAGACAAGCAAGTAGTAAATAGTAATTATTCATGTAAAAAATCTTTCATGCAAAGATATTTCCTCTATCATTCTCTCTCATTTCTAGGAACAGGAAGTCTTGAAACTTGGGTTTGAGGGTTTGAGCTTGGTGTTTTATGGCGCAAGAGCCAGTTTTGGCTATACTGCGCCAAACATTCATAGGTCTGTGGTCTGGACGGTAAAAGAAGAAAAGGAGAAATTGGATGACAAAATGGAGGGTCGAAAATAGAAAAGAATCACTGGGGTACCCCGAGGTCGTGACACCCGTGTTTATCAAAGATAGTAAACCCCTTGGGAAAAGAAAAAGATCATTAGGGTACCTCGGGATTGTGACACCCGTACCCACCTAAAGAAGGTGAGCCCCCTGAGGGGGTCTTGAAACTTGGAGTCCTGTATCTGTTTGAAGTGCATGAGAAACTTGAAAAATCATTTCACTCTTACTGTATTTCACTGTAATGGGCAGATATCCATCTACACTGCTAACTCTATGACTCTTGATCAACCATCCGAAAGCCTTATCTTTCCGATCCCAATCATTTCTCATGAAACTATCTCCAAAAGTTGTGTCCTATAGTAGAGGTGACATTAAAATGATTAGCACTTTACATTGGTGATTACCATGTCTGCAAATCCCCCATCGATTTTCTTTACTCTTATAATATTCAACTATTTGAAGGCTATTTACTTAATAGATTTTTTTTTTTTTTGAATTCCTCTGAATGTTGGAAAAACTAACAGAGGAAAGGTAATGAATTGTGTACATATTAAACTCACAAAAAAGATCCATGTATGGTAGCAAAACATTTTCAGTCATATTTACAGCCCGTGCACAGGTATATACTTACGCAATGAACATTAAATAATTGCATTTTTTGTTTTTTGGAAGCATTAGTTTATTTTCTTCCCGATTTTATTGAAAACTAAATTTCATCGAAAATTATCTTAATTTTAAACCCACATATGTTCATTTATTTAATTTTGCTCGATTTACTAAGTTTATTAAAGTTTAGATTAGAGATATTAGAGCAATTATAGATATAGAACAGCATGTATTAGGAAAAAAATAATCAAAAAATAGTTTATTTTCAAAAGTTTAAAAAAAAAACCATTAATTTGTTTGTTATCTCGCCAATAATGATTTAGATTATAAACATTTTCCTTCATTATTAATGAGCAAGTTTTAAACTATATTAATATTATTTTTGTTAAAACAGGAATATACAGTTAAATAATTCAAACATTAAATTACAATAAGTCTCGGTAAACAAATATATTATGAGTGAATCAAGGTGATTTAAAAGGAAAAAAAATGTTACATGGATATTAACTTTTAAACATCGAAATTAAATATCGATATTGAATTTGTTTCTTCTAGGGTTTGGAGACAAAAAATGCCTCAACAATTTAATAGAAATTTGTATCTGAGTTGTAATAAAGTTGTTTAATGTAGGAAAAAAATATAAAACATATTTGAACATACATAAAACCGAGAATATATATATGTAGAGTGAGGGATAGTATTTGTTCATTTTAGGCTAATATATTATTATATATATTATTTATATTATTATAATAATAATAATATATATAATATATTATTATATTACATATAAACTATTCTCTACTTCGAGATATCACATATATAAGTATTTTACTGACTAATTTTTACTACTAATAAAAGTAAAACTATTTAATGCGAATTTTTAAAAGCATGATCAAAAGATTTCAATGACATGCCAGAACCTGTTTTACCTTTTTAGCTTATATAATTATGGTATAATAATTCCATCAGATAGATTATATTCTCAAGTACGTTACGTTGTTAAAGATTTATTTAACATATTCTTTATAATTTTTTAAACTGTGTATGTGATTGCTTTATTTGAAAACATAAATGATCTTCCCAATAGGTTTCTCTTCTAAAACTCTTAAATGCTTAGTAAAAGTTTAAAAAAATGAGATTAATTATTTTTTTAAGGGTACTTAGACTTTTTATTTGCTATGTTTACTTGAAAACAGCTAACAATTCACATATCATTTGATTTCTTTTAAATGTCTTCTTCTTCGATAAACAATTTGTATGATTTTTTTAAAATCTGTACTAGATGTAGTGGTGCACACAAGGGGGGTCCTGGGGTCCGGACCCCCCTTCAAAGCCCTTTATTTTTTTTTCGATTGGTTATAATTCGAAGTATATAATACGTAAAATTTAATTAAGTATTTGTTATTAATGTGATTAATTTTATTAATTAATGCTAATTATTTATTCAATAATTAGTTTTTTACTGTGTTTTTTCCTGAAAATCGACAAAATCAGAAATAGCATGATACAAGAATGGTGAACTTTCTACCCCCCCCCCCCCTTGAAAAATTCCTGTTTGCGCTACTGACTAGAGGCAATTCAAATACCACTAGTTGATAAAAAAATAATATTGGTTATCATATTTGCATTTCAGTACAGATTGTTTCAGGTTTCGCGCGTTTACTGTATATTCTGTAATTAAACATTGGATTCACTCTGAAAAGGCTCTTTATTTGCATCTTACAATAAATAAGGCATTACTTTTATTTTCTGTCAGAAGAACATTGATTGTAATTCGGTACTTTGAATCAAGTGTGGCAATCCTGCATTTCAACAAACTTAAAATTGCTCCCGTATGTACATTTTTGGACAGTTGTTTTTCAAACTACGCTATATGCAGAGGAATAAGAATTATATATGGATTTTCACACACTAAATAAGTATCAAAATTATATTCAGAATTTTTTCATGACTAGGAAAATTAAAATTATCTTGTATATTACAGTTTCGAAATAAAGAATATATGTATTTTTACTTTATATCCATACAGAATGTAATAATTTAGCAGCCGACATAATTTACTGCATCCTGTAGCTTCAGATAGGTTCAATAATATATGCTGAATTTTTTTTTCTAATAGGGCTGCATTTTAGCAACTTAGGACTTTTCTGACATGATAAGTCCCCAAATGTAAATCATTTCATAGCTGTACCATCTAGTGGCCACCTCGTTACCAATTTTGGACTGAATTAGAATTAATTTCTAATTCAAGCTCTAGCCAAATGCTAAAAATTGCGTGATTTTTAATTTTGCCAAGAGTACCAGAGCCAAATTGATACTCAAGGGATTTTTTACATGCCCTATACTAACGTTCGCTTACGATTTATAAATATGTAAACTTAAGAGTGTGTTTCAATTGTGGAATCAGAAAATAATACACAAGATGATTTTTTTTTTCAAATTCATAAAGAAACTTCTACAAGTTTATTCTTATTTATTTAGTCAATGTTGGCATAAAAAATTATATTTTATTTAAGAAGTACAATATACTTAAATGCTAGGCTTTATAAACAATTTTAAATGTGATGATATTCTCTTCTGTACATCCGTTCCTTTTCTATGTATGACTGGATAAACTATAAATAATAAATTTTCCCCAATAACACCTATTATTGCCTCCCAAGTACAAAGATCCTGATGGACAGTTCTTTCAATATTCTTTTTTTTTGTGTCCCAAAAATTCACCATTTTTAAAAAAATTGTGTGATATCGTAAGACAATCAATCATATCGTTAAAGAATTTCTTTGGAATATCATTTGCTATTCACAAACACCTGTAACAAGATGAGGCGATTAATCATATTGCCTCGCTACATAAGGACATAAGAAATGTCAAAACAGCCTTGCGTTTTTACACTATTTGCACTATTTTCTTGCAGTAAGACAATATTGAATTCTTGATAATCTGATGAATTTGTTTACAAAAATAAAAGCTCATATATTTTCTTATATTTAATAGCTAAATTGTAGTTTGAGTATTCCATCTCCTTAACAAAAATATTTGTAATTTTTTAGCATAATTTTATACTGTATTGATAAATACCAGATATGGTTGTGTTTTTATTACTTTCTTCTCTCTTTTTGGTTAAAATATTTTCATTTATTTTTATTAACAAGCGGTAAACTGTTAACACAATGGTTTAGAAATTATGGTGGAATTGTTTTTGCTCTTATATTGCGAATAAATATTCTTTCTTATCTCAAAATCAAGGAAATAAATTACTAATTATTTAGAATCTTCAATACAGTGAATTTATTGTACTTCGAAATTAGTACAATATTATATTTGTTCACATGATTTGTATCGCCTTATTCACATTATTTAAAAATAATAATCAATAATTTTATTTCACACAATATGCTAAAATCAGAACAGAGTTATTTAATGCAACAGCTTTATATTTTTCAAGAATTAACTGATGAACTGTGAAAGAATATTCAAAATTTAAAATTAATGGGACAATTATACTTTAGATTTATTCAATTTCGGTGGGAAAAATTAACGGGTGAAGGAAAACCAAAAGTTAGAATATCTATCAATATCGCATTTTGTATTCTAATGCGCGTCACAAAAATTTAACAAAGAGTCAAAAATTCCAAATTTTATAATTTTCTTCATTTTTATTTCTCGCTAATATCCTTCAAAACTGTCAAACACACACACACAATAAACATTTATAAATCAGTGTTCCATTTAACCTAAATTTGCTTAGTTTGAACATAAATTTAAAAATATTTTATTAACAGATACAAATCATGTCTGGACCATCATGTTCAAAGTTGTTTTTTTTTCCGACTTTAAACATATCATGTAATTTATGTATTTATATGAAGTAAGTTGTGCAATTATTTACAATTTTGTTTTATCTTATCTTAAGGGCATATTCTTTACATTTTACATATAATTTAGCTATGCACTTTGACCCATTAAACAGGGATTTGGATCATTATATCTGTACTATTATTAATCCAGACGATTTACCGCCCCAATTGATTCTGGATTTATGAGATTCTATTGTAACATGGATTCTAAAATTTGTAGTTCAATTATATATTCACTAATCCAAATGATCAACAAAAAAAATTTGGAATAGTTAAGGAAATATTAAGTATGAGTTAAAATATTCAAATAATTATACATTATTGTGTGATCTGCAAAAAACAACAATTTCAATAAATTTCAAGTATTCAAAATATTTAAATATGTCTTTCATGAATTTTTAAAAGAATATAAATTATTTTTCAATACAAGGCTTTTCACATTAGATAGGTTACATATTTATGAATTATTTGTATGAATTTTAAAAAATGAGCCTTCTAGATTAGGATTTTGCTTCAGTTATGTAATTGCATTTATTAAAATCAATGTTTGTTTCATTAATTTAATTTTTACTTCATTAACTCTTTTCTTGATCAAAAAACATCCCTCATTACAAATAAACTTTCTTAATCTTTAATTGAATTACAGCATTAAATAGAAGAGCACACAATTGTCGCAATATTATAGTAGAGACTTCTTTCTAACTTAATGCAAAATTACGTTTATTAGATTTCGAGCTAAAGAAATTATTTTTTTAAGTATTATTTTAATGTGTCATAAAAATGCAGTTCTTTTTAATCTTTTAAGGCACATAATCAATTTTGTTTCTTTTAGCAATTTACAATTCAATTGCTTGCTAAAATTTTGAAGGAAATTTTTAAAAATGCGAAAAAGTACACGTTTTGAAATTTTGAGAAAACAGTGGTAATTTTTGAGGAAAAAATAAAAGGCAACACACACACATAGCTTTTTTATGTATTAATTTGTTAATTTTTTTTTAAATAAAAAATATGCTTCCAAGTTTTGAGTAATGAATTTTTGAAAAGTTTGAATAAGGAAATGACTTTACTTATAACCAAAATCGCAAAATTATTTAAACTTTTGTGAAAACACTTTCATGAGAAAGCAGAAATTATTGCGAAGATTATATTTCAAATGACACAGTTTTCTAATCGTTTATTTTATAATGTTGGAGTGATAATTGTTTTATTTGTAATACATGTTAATTTAATTGCTTCTAATATGCTAATTAAAAAAAGATTATGAAATACAGTTGAACCTGTTTTTGTGCCGTAGATAGTGACAGCATAAAAAAAATCACACACAAAAAAAAATTAAAAAATTGCCTAAATTCTTACATATAACAAACTAATTCGTGGAAATACTACAAAAAAACTTTTTTCATGCGGTGGATAGGGACCGCATAAAAAAGTCGCATTTATAAAATATGCCAATTATTTACGAAACTTATGTAAGAGTACTTCCATAACAAAATAAATAATTAAGTATTATATATATACACATGGAAACATTTTTAAAACATATATTTTCTCCTTGTATATAAGGATAAGTCTTTAAAATGCACATACATAATTCATCGCTACTCATCGTAATCCAAAGTCCTATATTGAATAGGTTCAAAATCGCTTTCGTCATTTGAAGGTGCAATTTCAGTTGATTTATTTTTTGGCAACATAAGGTAAAAGATAAGTTTTTGTGACGAAGGACGGGTGGTCAGTGGCTTGTCAATGTCACAGTAACCAGCTATATACATGATTGAAGCCCTTTTTGTAATTTTATACTTTTTTCTTAACTGGTATCTATTTTAAGAAAATGCTTTTCCAATTTGTTTGAAAGCTGGATCCCTGTATATTTTTATCCACTCTCAAAAAATCTGCCTTCTTGTCCGTCTTCATAATTTATCAAATTATTGATAATGTCACTGTCATTGAAAGTTTCGTCTTCAATCAAGCTCGGGTTGCTGGAGCGTTGAGAGAAAGCAACTGAGTGCGCATTGCCGAGAGACTGTTTATAACAAATGAACAGAGCGTCTTGAAGTGTTTACATTTCGGTATCGTAATGTACCCTCCCGCATCATGGGCAGGGGGACATGACTCTAGGGGCCCAAGGCCTGGCTTACGCTAAATACGTATTTACCCAATTTATAAAATATTAAAGGCAAAACCTGACTTTCAGGGGGGGTCCTAACGTTCTCCATTACACCACTGGTAAATAGATAAAAAAAAACATTACAGTGGTGCCTTTGAAATTCATACACTGCATAAAAAAATATCGCGCATAAAAAATTACACAAAAATAAAATCGTACAAAAAGGTAATTGCATAAAAAAAGACCGCACAGAAACAGATTCGACTGTATGTGAAAACTAAAATTTAATGAAAAGGGCCATTAAGGGGGTCACTTCACGCAGCATTTTCCCTATCTCCGTAATGTTAAAAATGACCAATTTTAAGGAACATTTTTAAAAAATTGGCATGTTGTACAGTCATTAATTTTTTAGTGTGCATTCATTGTATTGTTTTTATTATTTTATTTTAATGGGAGCATTTTTCAAAATTTTGATTAGTTTTTTTTTAAAAAATTCATATGTGGAGTAACACGTCAAAATTTTTAAAACAGTGAAAATTCTTGTACATTTTAATCCATAAATATTTTTTGAATAATTTTTTTGACAAAATCTCTCATTAAAATATTTATTTGTATAGTGTTAACACATGTGAAAAATTTCAAGACTATAAAATAAGTAGTTTTTTCAAAAATGTTTCTTTTGTGTTGAAATTTACACTTTTGAGAAATAGAGATTTAAAGTAAAAACTTACTATTAACTAATGCATACCAGAACTGTAACTTGGATTGCTAGTGTCATCTGCAAGATCATCTTCTTGTCTACATTTTAATTGTTTGTTTTTAATTCTAGCTTCTTTGGTTCATTGTAAAACTGCCTATTCTGCTTTCCTAATACACGCATAATCTACTTCTTGCAATGCTCGACATTTGTAAAATCTAGGGGTTGAATGTGTTTAATACATCTAAAACTTTTAATTTGGTACTGGCCTTGATTATATAAATATATAGCTTCATGTACTATAGTTTTTGAAGTATCCAATTGCACAAATACAGTTTTTGTAATTATACACCAAATACTATTTCCGCATTCACTAATATTTTGAGTTTTATCAAGCAAGCATCTAGACAAAAGTTCAAGATTAAAGACCTCTAAATACTTTTTTTATGCTATTCCTAATTGCAATAGGTAAGTCGTGTTTATGCTTATATGTGTAACCTTTCAGTACGGACATATTATATCTACACCACAAGTCACTTCCCATGGGGCATAAACCGTGTCGTAGATTCAAATCTGTGAACATTTTATCAAAAAATATAGCTCAAAAAGCTTGCCTTATGGCTAACAAATTTTCACGAGTTGTTTTGAATAGACAAAACATAGTATCTTTGCAATTTGTCTATTTCTGCATCTGTCAAGCCATTATGGCATCCTAGAGATTTTTGTCCTCAAGCTTTTTGTCTTTTAATTTTGATTTTTAACGCTTTAAGTCATGTCCCCATCACTTTCTCAACACACACACATTACCAACACATTCTAAATTTTCAATATTGACATATCTCTGAGGTTTAGAATCTAAAACTGTTTTGTATGCTTTAGAGTCCCCATAGAGTCTAAATATTGTGTATATCGTAAATTGTGTAATGTCTGCGAGCGATGGAAGATACAAAAATAAAAGAAGTACACCTCTTCAACTTCCATTCCCCTACTATTTACAATGTAACTTGCCGAACACTCATCGATATGTACATTGCTGTTAAAATTACATGAGCATTTCCGCGACAATATTTCAGTATCAACAACTTTCCCAGTGTCCAAACCAACTGCGGTAACAAGACCATTTATATAAGTATGGCTCATTTTTTTGCCAGGCACCATCGATAGCCACAGGTACATTTTGGCATCCATTATTAAATGATATTGTTTCGGCAGCAGCTAATGCCATAGACAATTTAGCTACTTTCTCTGTCGCGTTATTTAATGTATGCATGGAATCGTAAAACCACTTTAGTGTAGGTGACAAATTCATGACTCCGAAAAATATTTTTGCAACTCTTCTTTTTTAATAGACCTCATACCATATGAAAGTCTATTGTTCACTTCATATAATTTTGTATCTTTTTTGATTAACTACTGTTTTAGTAAACCTGGTATTAAGAAATGTTTGAATAAGACCACAAAAGTCACAACATATTAACAATTTTGTAGCCTAAATTTATGTGAATACCTTGGTTTTTACATTTATTTATGTTATTAATGTTGTTTCAAAGAGCACAAGAAAACAGTACAATGTCAGTCATTTCACAGAAACATTCAAATGAATCAAAAAAGAAACATACTCTTTATTAAACTTACCTAACTTTGCTTTTAAAGCTGAATTATTTTTTGTTGAAATCGTCTGACTGTTATGCAACGTTTAATTCATCGAAAGTTTTGGGTTTTTGTATATTTTTTTCCAAACTTTCGTTTTTTAAACGTTTTATTATTTAACCAAGTTTTAAAAACGTTTTTTAAACATTTTACCGTTATTGTTTTTGATGGAAAACACTATTTCACACGATAGCAGAAATTCGTTGTATTTAATGAGTTAAAAATATAGCATGCGGTTACCAAAAAGTAAACAAACAGCTACAACTATTCACTTCACTTCTTTCCTGAATAAGCTGCTGATGAAAATAAGTTCTTTTGATTAATTTAAACTATTTGATAAGGCTGAAAAGTAGCATGTGTCTTTTGTTTTGATTTGAAAGGGGCGTGGCAGTCAGATGTTTTAGGGTTTGACAAATGTAAACAACTTTTTTAAAAAATATTAAAAATACTTCTAATTCAGCTAGAGCAAACATTTAAATTGCATTAGAAAGAAAAAGAATGGTATTTTATTTTTCAATCAAAATTGAAAAATCGATTTTTAATTCGATTTTCGTGAAGTGACCCCCTTAATGATTGGCACATATCATTCCGAAAGCACAGTATATTTTAAATTTTGATCAAAGATCTGAGTAATTATGCTTACGAGATTATACGTGAAAATGATTAAATTCAAAGGCACATAATTATTTCCTGTATATTTAAATATTATAGAATTCATACACTATATAGTTTTTGAAATTACACAAAATTTATTTGATTTTACTTACTTTCCAAGCTAATAAAATGATTTTACCATTACTAGTTAAATTTTACATGAAATTTGTGTATATTTATGGACATCATTCCATCCGTGTAAAGGACAAGAATGCGTCTTTACTTTTTAAAATTTACCAAAATTTGTCAAAACTTGTATAAAAACTGAAGTGGGTAAAAAATTCATCAAATTTTCAAATATGTTATCATAAAAGCAAAAATGCTGTTTGTCAAATCCGGGAATTTTTTTCCAATCAAATTACTATAAAGTAAAGTAAAATGCCAGACACAAAAGCGATAGTTCTTTTGGGGGTAGCTCTGTCTGAAGCAAATACAATTTTCATTCATATGCTATATCATACATTGTCTGTGCTAGTCAAATTAAATGCCAAATTTGGTTTGGAAAATGAGGGGAAGAAGGAATTTGTATACGGCATGGAGTCGTCGATCCATGCTTCTTGCTCTGGAGGTAAAACTCACTGCATGGTGATCATCTACATTTAAGCATTTCAAAGAGTGAATGTAAATTTTAAGAACTCTTTGAAACTCGTTTTCAGACACTGAGTTAAAAAAGTTTTATGAGACTTATTTTTTTCTTTTAGAACAAAACTTTTATTCAAAATACCCAAAGAGTTAAATTATTAAAATGACTTGTGTATGAGACAAACTGAAAAGTTTGAAAACCCATTTTTCCTAAGCTACGTTTCTTCTAATATTTGCGAATCTGTATATAAACTGACTCCTTATTTTACCTTTAAAAAAATTCCAAAAATATTCAGCTTATACATGTGAAAGTATATGATACTTATTTCTCTTTACTATATTTTCTAAATGTTCACTTTAAATTGAAATGATATTCAAAAATTGTATAAAAAGTGGAGAAGCTACTCATACATGTAAATTTGATCTCCTTATCATGCTATCCGTTCCCTTATTTGATGTCACTTTTCAAAGTAGCAATTAAATTATGATTATACCCAACGATTGATAACAGATTTGTACTACATTTGACAAATTACGAACCTAAACTTGAAGGAAATTAAGACATTTTGAAACTGACCTCAGGCATGAAATTACACAATGAAACATAAATTATAGGGATTTGCAAACCCAAAACGAATGATACACTTACACTTCAAACTTTTCCCTTAAACCGTCATTACGTATGCTTATTAACGTGATTATTAACCATGGGTTCATTTGGTGGCAGTAATTAGAAACTGTGTCTAGATAGTCCGAATACTCTAAGAGGAAACTGCAATCGGCTGTAATAGGATTGGCCAAGGCTGATGATTTTCTGCAGGCGAATTAAAGGTAATGACCCATTTTGCTTCATAGTACTGCATTCACAATTTTGCTGAGGCTAATGAATTACTTGTGCTCCAATCGTTCTGTTTAACAGTGCTCTTATCTGGCCCAGATGTTATGGGTAGATTATTTTGTGGAAAGTATAGGGCAATCAATAGGGAAATCAAAGAAAATGTAATCAAGAAACAAATATATACATAGCTACAGTAGACTGTTAAGCTTAAATTATAGATCAGATCAATGACATAAATGAGAATAAATAGTACAGTTTAACCGAGAATAACTGCAATTTATGATTTTTAATTTTTAATAGTATGTTTTTTTGGTAAGACCATGCTTTTCATTCCATTACTTTTTAGATATTCTGTGAATGTTTTTGGAACGTTAAATTTTTCATATATTATTACAACTACTTTGTAATTGACTAAGATTGCTTACCACGTTTGTTTCAAAATTCTATATTTTAATGAACATATTTATAACTTTGTCTTTATTTAATGCATTCACTGATAAGAAATACAAATTTCTTTTTACTTTATTAAAGGAAATATTATGTTGGAATGTTTAAAAATTTAATATTATTTTAATGATACCGTATATTTATAAGTTTCAACTTTCGTTTTATGTAGAACATTTAAAGCTGATGAAAAAATTTTTAGACATTTATTCAAGATATATTTGTTTAAAAATGAATATTTTCAGAATCAAAATATTATGTGTCAAATTATGTTGTAATGTATTTGAATAAGTATTGCATTACAAGTTGGTATAATTTTTCGATTGTCATATTAAGCAGAGTAATATACTTTATGATTTAATTATGTCTCACATATCTTGTAGAAAAACAGTAATTTTCTTTAAAAAACTATTTTAAACCTCTTCTTGCTTAAAAATATGTTATCTTAAAAGGAGTTTAAAATTAGGATTTCCCGACTGATCCAAAAAAGTAATATAAGTTATATCGAAAATATTTATAATTTAAAATGGGTTTTCTTAAAAACATTTTTATGTAGGACATTCAAAAGAACTTTATGTTTTAACTGTAAATTTAATACATTTCCTAAGAAGAGATCCAAATATCTTTTGATATACGTTTTTCTCCATATAATATGAAATGTAATGCCAATATTTTAAAAAATATCAACATTATTTTAATGATACAGTATTTAATATATTCATATTTCATTTTATGTAAAGCATTCAAACCTAATGAAAACCTCTTTCTGCTTTTTTAAAATACTTTCTTTAAAAAATTGAATTACTTCATCATTTAAGGCATATATCCCGTAATTTCTCTGAATGATAAGTTGATTTATAGACTGGCATACTATTAAGATTTCTACATTAACCTTTTCCACGCCAACGTTCCATTATTGGAACATCAATTTTGAAATTTTCTGAAA
Source organism: Trichonephila inaurata madagascariensis (assembly GCA_019973955.1). Classification (NCBI taxonomy): domain Eukaryota; kingdom Metazoa; phylum Arthropoda; class Arachnida; order Araneae; family Nephilidae; genus Trichonephila; species Trichonephila inaurata. Next base: position 16,082 of record BMAV01023348.1, on the reverse strand, counting down.
AATTCAATTTTATTCATATTGTTCCGTAAAAATTATTTTGAAGACAAAAAGCACGGATTATTTTCTTTTGAAATTAAAATACAGTTGCTAAAGTTAACTGTCTTTCGTAGAAAAAAATTCTAAATTATGCATTTTTTTTTTACTTTTGATCGGGCAAAATTCAAAATTTCATATAAAATTCAAAATTTAAAAAAAATATTTTTATTATTTGGCAAACGTAATTAAAAAGGACCATTTTAACTATAGACTGCAAGATATCATAAAAAAATATCGTTATTTTTTTTACTATCGGTTAAGAAATTTCAATGTTCCAAAAGTGGAACATAGTCGGGTAAAAGTATACTTTTTAACACAATACAGTTACTTTGTTTACAGTTCACAGAAGAGCGGTAAAAGATTTCTGAGCGCTAAAAACTTTAAGTATGTGTCCTAAAAAGATATTTATGACTGTTAACTTTCGTTTCGGCACCCTTTCACAACTCCATCCTACCTTTCACCCGTTTCTGGACAATATCAAGTGAAATTCTCAGCTGATGCAAAACTGTAGGTGCGTTTGATGATAGTTAGATATAACATATATCTTATTTGGAGGAACGTCACATGAAAATGTCTTTTACTACTTTCCTATTTTCTGCGCATTTTGTATTTCGACAGTTAGTGAACATCCCTTACACTGATAAGATGTCGCATTCAAAACTATTCTGGACTGTAAAAGAGGCTTTGAAATATTTTTATACACTATCAGATGATGAAGAACCGATTGATATGTGTCAGTTGCCCCCAGAAGAAAGTGGGTGTTTGACTGACGAGGAAGATATTGATGAGAATACTGTTCAGTCTGTTCTACCAGCAGATGTTTGTGGCAAAATCGAAATTTCTACAAACATAGATAATGATGAAATATCTCATGAAGATATGTTTGATCCTGAAGTATCTTCAACCACACAGGGAATGTCAAATTTGAAGAGAAAACTCCAATCAAATGAAACTGAATGTTGAACTTCGTAGGAAAAAAAATTAAATTTTAACAAAATCTCAAAAACTAGTAGCACTGAATATATGTGTGGAAAGTTTCCCGATTAAGTTACTTTATCTCCAATTGAAATTTTTCACAAGTTAATTCCCACAGAATATCTGCTGCATTTAGCAAATATGACAGGATTACATGCAATGCAAAAAGGAGAAGATTTTTCTGTAGATGAAAATAATATAGGGCAGGTTTTTGAGATTACTTTAATTTAGTGGATATCACCAAGTTCCTGGAGAAGATTTATACTGGAGCACACAAGAAGATTTATCTGTCCCAATTGTTTCTACTGTAATGCTTAGAAGTAGATTCAGAAAGATAAAAAAAATTCTTTCATACTATCGACAATAATAAGTTGACATCTGGAAATAAAATGGGAAAAATTTCTCCTTTTTATGCAGAACTTGAAAAAAATTTCAGCAGTTCTTCATCTTTCATTCTAAACTGAGTATATATGAATCGATGGTCACTTATTACGATTACCATTCAGCCGAAACTTTTATAAAAGGAAAGCCGATTAGGTTTGGATATAAAATACGGATGTTGTGTTCCAGCAGTGGCTATCCTTACTCTATGAGAATTTTTAGTAGAAAAAAACCGGAAATAGAACTCCCTTCTTGGATTCAGCAGGGAAAAAAATGATAGATTTTTCTCGTTCACAAGCCCAAAAGGTGGCCCCCCCCCCCATTTTAATTTTTAGATTTTTAATAACTGAAATTTGTTGTCGGGATTCAATTGTTTGTCGGGAATCATGCCCCTTCCCTCCACAACGGAGAATGATGAAACCCCGTGGAGAAATGTTTAGTTCCATCTCTGGGGTGGTTTAGATACTACTTCTTAAAAATGTATGTAATGATTAATTTTTGAATTAAAATGCCATTGATCATTCTTTTAAAAAACATGTGAAAAAACTAAATGGTACTTGCCAATTTTCCATTTTTGGAACATGCTAAAAATCCTTAAAAAAATTTTTTTTGAAACTTTTTTTCATAGATCTGATGTTTTAATTTTAATTTGATTTTTATCAAAATTTAGTTTATGTTACCTTTGAATCAAAGTGTGGCGTTTAAAAGGTTAATGTTAGAAATTGATTCGGTATTTTCATGTTGTAACCATTACATAAAACAGCCTTTTTAGCTGTCTTTAGATTTTTGGTGCTCTTTTTAAAATAGACAATGACTGCAGCGTGAACATTCTGTACTTGGATCGTGCCACGAATGTTGCCACATCAGTAATTCACGCCTTTGGCAATATTTGACTACACCCCTATGTTTTATCATTACAAATTCTACACTTTGTCATGCACGACAACAACAAAAACAACATTAGCCAATATTTCTAAAAATTATGTTTGCTCTGTATCCCTTATCAAAAATATAAAGTTCTCTCTTAGAAGGAATTTAAAACTTGAATTTCCTGAATTGATCCAAAAAAAATATACTTACAATTGAAAGCTTAGAATATTTTTTTTCTTTCTATTGTAGAGGTTACTTAAGAAAAGCATATATTAATTGTAAAACCATTAGACATAAATATCTCATGATACATATTGTTCTTCCTTAAGCTCCACAACGTAAATTTTTAATTTCTATCATATCATTATTATTATTGTCTTTTAATGCAATCGATGATAAAGTTTAGAACTCCATGGGCTACTAAATGTGTAATTTTATAATTTTGCTTGACCACTGATATGAGTTCGTATCTATATTTATTTAAAATATGAGATTATAACTGTATACTATGCATATTTAAAATATAAATTTACTTTTACTTATTTTTAAGACTTTATTTAAATTTCTATATCACTAAAAGGAACTCCTTAAAATTAAGAACAAACTGGCAACTCAAAGAGATAACAACAAACTGAAGTGTTATGCACTCAATTTACCATGGTTGTCAACTCCCAAATTCAAATGATGCTAGAAGCACCTTACAAACAAGCTAAAAACCATTACAATCGGAAGAAAATTTCATTAACAACAGTAACTAATATTTTTTAACTTAAAGTGTAATCCATATTTTACACAATACGTTTTTTTACTCTTAATTTTTGAAACTAAGTCTTCATAAAAATATAAATAATGTCTCGATTCTTCTGTGAACAATCAACAATTTTTCAGAAAATACCAGAGGTCCGGGGACCACTGATTCGGTTATTGAATTCAATATTCACTGAATATTGAATTTAGGTATGGTAATAAATCTACATGAGCAAAAAGTTTTTAAAATTTCTAACACCTCAATTTATATTCGTGAATTATACAATTATTTGTTAATCCAATATTATAAAATTTATTATTTTACCTTATAATTGTTTCTTATTTAAATTAATTTACATTTAGTTCAGCATTCACTTATTTATGAAGCTATTTTACTGCGGGTGTTCTTTTCTAATGTTCCGAGAAAAAGTATTTAGTGTATTTCTGACCTGATGATAACAATATAATGATGATGACCATATAAAACAAAGAGAAAATGTTGTCGAAAATAAAAGATGTTTTACTTCTATTACTAACCCAACAAAAAAATATTAGTTGTTTGTTTATTACTTTGCGGAGTTTGTTAAAAACTTTTTTGCCAAATAAGACCAAAAAAATTCTCATTTATTCCATGAAAATTTAACTATCACATTTAAAACATTATTAAGTACTTACGAAGCCTTCACACTTCACTACACTACATAAGTATATTTTTATAAAACAATGAATTGCAAAAATACAACATTGAGGTACTGAAATAATGCAAATGGAAAAATAAAATAATATTATTTTGAAAAATGTGAGTACTTAAATGGTTATTTTAGTACCACTGACCGATGTTACTAATGACTATCATAAAAAAATGTTACAACGCGAAAGAAAAATGTTAAATATTCTCATTAAACGCGAATTAAGAGTTTGTTTTAACCATTAGTGTCAAGCGAGTGTATCATAGAACTACCTGATAAGCAACAAAAATTCGTGAAAAGAACATAAAGAACAAGAGGAAAAAATTCCACACATCTAAATGCTTCTTTTTTAAAAACTTTTTTTCATTTCCTGGCACTCATTTTATTTTTTGCATTTTAACCCTAAACTACTTCAACGACACTGATTTTATTGTAATTATCATGATAGGAGTTTGGCAAGCGAAATTGCATTTCTCAGGCATTATACATGATTCCATTAAGTTAAATCGATAGCAGTTATGGATCGTAAAAATGCCCGTATTTCCAACATCAGGCTCCTAGATCATAATAAAAAGAATAAAGTAAGGAAATAAGATTAAAAAATGAAATGAGAAAAGACGTACGATGAGAGAAGACGGAAAAAACGGGAATATGTTATTTGTGCAGTAAAAAAAGTGGATCGACTGATGGATTGGTATAATCAAAACTTAAATCAGTTTTAGTTGTTTCCTTATGACGTTCAACTATTTAAAGGGATTAGGGGATATTTTAGAAAAAGTTATTTTTCTTCACTGTTCTATTCTAAGTTTTAAAAAAAAGATTTAGTAAAATCAATGAATACATTAGTAAAAATGTTACTTTCATCTGGTTGTAAGATTTATTTTAACGAAAATTAAATTAAATATTAAAGTTTCTATATGCTAAGGTAAAATTCATTCTTATATTTGAGATGAATGGCTTAGAATAGTGCTTCTCAAACTTTCCATACTCGCGACCCAATTTTCAATCATAAGTTTCATCGCGCCCCCCTTACATACAATAATAATGTATTGAATTCAATAATATAATATACTTTGAAGTAAATCTACAATACCACTTTATAATTATAAACCGTACAAATTATCGATAAGTATTAAATTTGTATATAATTTGATTACGTACCCATAGTCACTGGTAATTATTAAACTTGTTCTTGACTTAGTACTGTTAAATTAATTATGAAATACATGGTGCAGTACTGATACATTTATAAGAGTATTAAATCAGTATAAATGTGTATTTTATATTTTATTATGTCAGAATATATTATTTTTTCTGCTTCCTGTCAGTCAATTAATAATTTTTTTAAAAAATGTTTGTTTTTGACTTTTCGATATACTCGCGCCCGTTTTGTAGGGTTATCACGCCCCCTAAGGGTGCGCGCCCACAATTATAGAAACACTGGCTTAGAAACAATAAAATTAATGATAAAAAAACGTATAACACCATTTTAGATGATCAAGTATTACAAAAATAGATAGCTTTTAATCTGTGTTTTTCTTACACTTATACTATTATACTACCCACATATTTATCAACAAATTAACAGTTATTCATGGACACGTGTTACCAAGAAATATTTGCGGGTCTTAAGCTCCAGGATGGAAACTTACACATTTAAGCTAATCTGCTGCAAAAATAATGCAATAACATCTGATAAATTTTCCTTTCTCCTTAAGAGAAATTACTTGAGAAAATGTACCTCACAATGTTTTGTATTAAATAGGAAACTATAATGCTTACATTAGAGAGATACATGTTTTCAGTTTTTTATTTGTGTGTTTTGAAGCGTTCTCAGTTCGTAATTATCTTTACTATCGTACTATTTAAGAGTTTCTAATGTTCTGCTACGAAGAAAATATTACACATAATGTTCTTAAGTTTTCTGGGTTTCAATGTTGTTTCTTTAGTGGCATATTATTTGTTACATTATTATGTGTATAGAGTATCTGCATCTAAATTTCAATGTAAATTATAATAAATCTAATGTATCTTTCTCAATGAAATACTGTCTACTACAAAAAACTAACCTTTATTAATTATTCCATTTCAGTAAGATAATATTATCTACAGAACCTTTTAAAATAATTTTAAACTTCGTAATTTTGAAAAAAAAACATAGAAGTAATCTTATTTTACAATTAATATATTTTGCAAATCTTTTCAGTAATAATCATTTGAAAGCTGCCTCGAAAATAAACTGTAATAAATCACTCGATTTTAAAATGAAACTCGAATTCAACCTAAAAAAGTTGTGCACATACATCACTTAATAATTTATTCGATTAGTTCAAAAGGCTTATGGGTGTGTCATATTTAGGGTTGGACGCTCAAAGGTAATTTAACTAAAATATTTAAAATAAAAAGTTATTATTTTTCTAAGGAAGAAATATTACATGAACCTTTACACTTATAATATGAATACAAACGTAAAGTTCAAAAGAACATCGCCAATTAAAAGGGAATTTTTAATTACCTGTACTTCCGTATTTAATAATACAGCAAAATTTAGCAAAAACCAGTCTACAATCCTTTCCATTGCTTACATGTACTAAAAATATACTTAATAATAGCCAACTTGTGTGTGTGGTTACATAAGAAAGAAATATATAATACATTAAAACAGCGAATACTAGATTCAAAAATCAATACATAAAATTGCTACTAGTGTAATAAACTTAACGCCAATTGAAAACAAAATACTTTTTTTAAATGTATTTGTTCAAAATAAATTCAATACAAGAATTCATATGACTTTAAAAATTAATTTCAGAAAAAAAGAAAGGAATAATTTAATATTTAATTTGGAAAAAATTACTTCCTTGTAAATGTAATTTATAAACTTTTGAAAGTATACTTTGGAAAAAATATTGTAGATTGAAACCGGGATAAAAAATATTGAATGTAATTTAACTTTGTATGCGTCTTACACTAGTTTTCAAAACAATATTAGGTAAAGCAGCATTTAATCAGCTTTATATGCGCTGTGTGTGTACCAATTTATGAAACAAGATTAAAGAAATCATAAACAGTGTAGAAGGTGTGTATAGATAATATAAAATTGATATCATGTACAAAATTATAATTGATGTAATTTTCCTGTATTATAATTCAATTTATACGAAATGCTTCAAAACATAATGTTTCACATTTTACTGAATAATTTTTATGTATAAAAGCATAATAATATTTTCTTAACTTATTTTTAGAATTCTTTCAGATTAAACTTAATTAGCTAATTAATTTTACTATCTTAAAATTAACCGATATTTTGAATTAATTTGGTGTACTTATAAGTCGAATTTGGTGTACTTATAGCAGATACTGTTATTTTCAATTAATTCCAATATGCAGTATATTTTTGTATTATACAATATACATATATTATATATATATTAGTTTTCTAAACTTATATTGAGAAATAATCATGCTGTTAAATTTTTAAATAAAGAACGAGTAAACATAACCAATCTCTCCATTTTATATGCCCATATAAAAAGTCGAAATTTAACGTGTGAAATATATTTGATGAAATAAAATATTCATTGATCCAGAGAAGTGAATTTGTGATTCGAAGTTAATAATAATTTCACATGTAATGCAAATATACTAGTGCACTAAACTTTTCATTCTGATTTTGAAGTAATGTTGTGAAACAAAAACTAGAAAACATCAAATTCATGCTATAGAAGCAATGAAGCAATCAAAGAACAAAGGAAACATAATAGCACAAAAAAATGCCTTGTACAGAAAAGGGAAAAAAGCTTTATTGATATAATGGTACTTGTATTGAAAGACTGTCCGGCCAAGAGGGAAAACAGCAAACCAAAGTTCCTTACTAAGGGATTTCCCTAACGGGAACGTATGTTCTCAGTCAATACCAGATTATCAAGCAGTTCTTGAGGTATGAATGACCGTTCCTTTTTCAATTTGTGACATTTGTGTAGTGTTCTCTAAGGAATACAATTGAGCAGTTAAACGTTTTCCATTATTAAACTCATTACAACAATTTTGAAATTTATTAAATGGCAGTTTTTGCTATGCAATTTATTAAAAAAAAATTATATTATACAGTAAGTTAAGAGACACAAGTTGCACTTTTAATTACCAAATTGTAAGGTATCAAAGAAAACATAGTTACTAAGGTGGATCGATTTTTTTATTTTTTTCCAAAATTCCAAAATCTAACTATGCGGGAAAGATATTTTTGGTATATAGTTTAAAGTAAAAGTAAATTTTTAAAAAAATTATGTTAAGTGCTACCAAAAGGGGAATGAGGCTTAAGTGTTTGAGATTTTAATATTAAAAAGTCAAAATAATTTTTGTTAAAAGAAGCAAGTTTAGAGTTAAAAAAGTTAAAGAAGAACAAGTTTAAAGAAGCACATTTTAACATTTATTACCATGACAGAGCACCTACCAAAAAGTTACAGGGAAAAAACAACATATACATCTAACATGTTCTTTTGTACTAAATTTAAAACAAATATTACTGTAGAAATTAGAGTGCACGAGATAAAGCAGACGATAGAAAAATGTTTGGTATGTGGGAAAGAGAGAGAGGTCAGGGGTTAAAAAATGATACAATGTACATTGTACTACTCACTGCTTTTTAATCAATCATTTTTGATTATTGATATTTTAAAAAAAGTATAAGTTTGAGTCTAAAATCTTTAACCAAAATTAAGTATTTTTCCATTTAAAAAAAACTAGCCATTTCGTAGCAATATCCACACACACACACAACTTTCAAAATTATTTCTTTAATTTTTTTTTCTTCTAACCTCCATACCACAGCACATCATTCCCACACAAAGATAGGCACTAATTAATAATATTTTTTTCTCCTAGAATCGCAATCCACCCTACTATTCATCTATGCGCTAATGATAAATAGTAGTATTTAATAAAAAATGCATTCAGAAATTTAAATTATTCTCATTAAGTACAACTGACTTTTTTAAAGCAAAAACAATGCTTTTGTTTATTAAAAAGTAGCAAACATAATATTTGTATAGCAAATATAATACATATTTACAGTTTTCTTTCCTCAATTAGCCCCATATTTTTATTGCTATTCACACATGCTCTAATGCTCCTTTCTTTCTAGCACATATATATTGCAGTAAGTAAAATATTAACTAAAAAGGTTGTACTAAATTGTATTGGCTCATATTAGTCGACAATTGATATTCGAGTAATATTACTTAATGAACAGGAGTAATTTATTCATATCACAAGCAATTTTTCACTTAAAAGTACAGTAATTAATCATGTGCTAACGCATACAGATTTTCAAATTTCTGAACAGAAAAATTAAGATATACTTTTAATAAATTATGAACTCAGAGCCTTTAGCCAAGAAAAGATAATATCAAAGTATAATGAACTAATTCAATTCAAAGAAGGAAAAAAACTGAAATAATTATAATCTATGGACTAATACAGAAGCCTTCATTATGCATTAACGAGAAGAATGAATTTTAAATAACAAAGATCTTACTCGGTTCTTCTTTGTTTCTTCACACAAAAAAATATGCTGCATGCTAAAATGTGGGAATAAATAATTTATCTTCTCATCAATGCTCAAATCCATTTTAATACTACACCGCTTGTTTAAAAGTGCGAAAGGATTATATTTGAGACGCATTTACCACTTCTCTAATGAAGAGTTTCGACATAATTTATTGCTCGTTGTAAGTCGTTAATTGCTACACTTACATCTTTTCTTAATTGTGTCGCGTTACAAAAGTTGAGCGCTGCAGTTTTTTGCACTAATTTGGTATTAATTGCTCTAAAAATAAAATCCACTCATTAATCAATATTTGAAGGCATTCTCTGGCAGATTTACGGGAGAATAAATATAATGCGCTTCCTTATCCTTTATGTTGCAATTTTCGGCAACCTAACGGGTCCATTAGTTTTTGTAATAACCGGATGCATGAGAGGGCTCTAATTTTTTAGAGTATAGGTAACTATAAATTTTATTGATTGTTCATCGAGTTAATGAGTTTGAGAGCTTTTTAGCTCATCGTTTGAAACTCTACGCTAAATCTGGAGACATCTCCTTTAATTGTATGTGAAAAGTTAAAATTAATAACCTTTTAAAAGCATTAATATGCATTATAGATTTTTCAAAATGCTTAAAAGGATAAACAGCTCTTAATGAAAAATTAGCTTTATTTCCTAAATTTACGGTAGTGTACTCGTTTACATTTTTAAAAGAATTGACAATTGCATATAAATGGTATTTTACTTAAAAAATGATCTCGTTGATTGTCTGTAAAAGGTGTACTTATCAATATTACGGAAATAATTTGGCTGTTTAAAGATCTACAGATCTACGGTTATGAGTTACAATCCAATGTAGATTTGATGCGTGTAAATCTATTCAATAAAATTTGTTACATAAGGTAGACCAAAAATTCCGTACAAATTTGACAAATTTATTCTATTTGGATTACGAAAGTTCAGTTATGACCAAAATTATTGTACATCCAAATAAAAAAAGTAGTTTTGAAAATAATCTACAAATGAAATTGCTTGATTTTCAACTTGTTAACACGTGTTTCTCTTGTGAACTGATAAGTTCTGGCTTTCTAACTCAAAATTGACGATTACCAACGAAAATTCTAATTGTAATGCATTTTAAAACAAAAAGCATTATCGTCGTAAAATGTTAATTTCGTATCCAACAGAAGAAAAAGAAAAAAAAGGAGGAGGGGGGACCTTTCATTTCGAAACATCATTTTGGATTGACAACTCCTTTTTTTGGGAAAAGAGCGAAAGATGAGACAGAGAAAAAAACAGTGAATCAGGCATATCTAATAAAAATGTGGTTTAAATCCGACATACATTTATTTCCAATCTAGAATGTTAAATGTATTACAACAATTAGATATTGTACCCTTAATTATAATGCTGAATTCTATGAAAAAGTATGGGATTTTCAAACGTACTGTAAAATTTTAATCTCGATTGACTAGCTACGCCGTTTGAGTTTTGTTGTTGACAAGGCTGGACATTTTGATGAAACTGTGGATTTCTTGAGAAAAATTATCTTTAATCGTGAAGCAAATTCTCAGGTGTCTAGAATGATTACCAGGTGCGACATGTATGTAACTGAAACAGAAAATCCACAATATTATGTTGAAACCATCTATGATTGTTTAACATTTAACATTCGGTGTTGTTTTTTGTCTAATCTCAACAACAAAGCTCTTTCTTTTTACAGAAACCACAGTAAAAAAGTAATTTAACTGGATGTGTTGCAAACGTTTGCAGTTCCTCACGTTTGTGATTTGCATCCAGAAGTTTATGGGCAACAGGAAGACTATTTTCCTCACTGAGGTAAGATTGCAGGAGACTTAGAATGGGGAACTTTCTTGCCAATGTTTTGTATCATAAAAACCATTGTTATGACTACTGCATTCCCCATACGTAAACCTTCATTCATTCCTATAAAGGAAAATGTTTATTCCTTCCTATAAAGAAAAATGTTTATTCCTTCCTACGGTTGACCCTGAAGAAACTCAAGAGGTGAATCACTTAAGTAATACAGTAAGCAATTCTAGCAAATACGTGAATAGAAACTGAACACCATTTGAATATGGTTTGAGTCACAAGGGGTGCATATATCGAAATAGAATAGTTTGTGTTATATGTAAGTGCCGTAGATATTCTCCTAGAATATAAGTACTCCAAATTTTTAATAGGGAGTTCGGTTTTAGCATTTTTTACAATGCAACGAAACTATATTATGTAAAACTTTGACATTTTTAACTGTAGAAACCAAATGTTTCACTATGGGAAGTATTTCCTGTCTAATGCTTATTCTCTTGCAAAAAAAAATACTCCAATTTCAAAAGAGAGAAACTATCCTGTGTTCTGAAAATATTTCAAAGAATTAAAAAAATGAAGATATATATGATAAAAATTGGCGATGAAATAACCAATTATACCTAAAATATTGAATGTATGATATAAACAAAAAACGGTTGTACTAAAAAGTTTTAAGAAATGCTGATTTTAAAATTAAACTAAATAGTCGTAAATATATTGCAGAAAATTAAATTGTTTAAATGAAATACTTAACTTTGCGTTTCTATTAATAAAATATTTTATTTGTAAAATAAATTATTCTTCATATCTACAATAGAGAAGTAAAATTTTATTAATTTATCGCTGTGCTTTATATAACAGTACAGCTCAGATACAAATCTACAATCAGATTTTGTAAGCAAAATAGATAAATGTACAACTATAATTGTTTACATAATACATATTTTTCTCTTTCTGTTCTTTTTATTTTTTTGTTATACATTTTCCAATTTAATTTTATTTACCTAATTTTTTTATTAATGTTAAAACTGTTACGTTAGAAGCAAAATAACTCCAGAGAAAGTATTAAAATATATATTCTTTATTTTAATGCTGAAAAATACTTATTTAAATACAGTAAAATATTTACCTTGTTCATGCATCAAATACAGCTAAAAAGTTAAAACAACACATTCAAATTGTGTTGAATGCTGGAGCAAATATTTGGCCTCAAATGTTTCAACCTTTTGTAAAATTTACTTTTCTGCCATAACATAAGTTCGTATGTTTAAATAAAAAACACACAAAAATTCATTTCTGCATGACTAATCACCTTTTTAAGAAGCTCCAAGGAATTCGCCAAATATAAAACAACACATGCATTCCTGAAAGTTCGTTTCGAATTCATTTTTTTTTCATTCAGCAAATTCTCCTTTTATTTCTTTCACTAGTTCCTTTTGCACTTTTTTCTGTTTAAAGAAATTTAATATTTATTGCACCTGATGTGGCTTGTTTTAAAAAAAATAAATTATTATAATGTTCAAAATGTAGCAATGTCAAAATGCTTTGAAATATTGTATTAAGTTTTAGATCAGATCATAAAAGTGAATATTTCACCTAAAAGTTTACATTTTAAATAATGAAAGTCTGATCAAGAGATATAAATCTTTAACTGTTTTAAAATTAATTCTTATTATATTTGTATATAGTAAAAAAATATAAAAATTATTATATATTTATTTTTAGCAATTTCTTTTTAATTTACACTGAATTCATATTCCAAATTGTCTGGTAATATAAGATTAATTTACATTAAAGAAATGTTATGCTATGCCTGGCAAGAAATATAATTCCTTTTTCAAAGCTATTTTTTAATTGACTAATGCATCTTACTTGTACAGTAACACTCTCTTGCTCTTATATTATGTGCTATAAAATAGAATATCTTTATTAATCAAAAACAGAAGCTAATTATCTTAAAATTTCATTCACGAATCACAGTACGCAAACCAAATGATATATTTCAACAGGAATTGTATACTAATTTACATCACAAATAAATGTGAACAAAGGATAAACAAAAACTTAATTGTAAGTCTTAATCAATAGCAGTGTATCAACGTTTACGAGATCGTTTAACGTATATTGAAGATGGTACGATATGAAGTCATAGTCGTGTTTAAACTGCCCGAAGGTAAAAAAAAAATTAACATTTCATTTTAGGTTTGGATGTTCAACCTTAGAATTTGACTTGAAATGTTTTCAGGATGTGATGTTTAATCCTTAAAAGGACTACGAAGGGTATGTAGAGATTTGTTGATGGAGACTAATTCCTTAAAACTAAATGAGTAAAATTGGCTTAGCCTGTATATCTATATACTAATTTCCTTGTTAATATTGATTTTAAGTGTAAAACCTTCGTCACCAAATTTCATTATTTCTATTGGGAAATTATGTGGAGATTTTTTATTTTGATAAATAATATCAAAGAGAAAGAAGACATAATAACAATTATATAGATCTTTAAAAACAAAAGATATGTTAAAAGAAACAATGAAATACTCAATTTCGACGATAAAAATTATTAATCACTGTTTCCACCCCAGTGAGCAGCTTCACTGAATGTTTCATTTATTTCTTTAATTTATTTTAGATATTAAACTTATACATGAATAGATATAACAATATAATAAATGTTAGATTGACGTTTTGTTAATAAAAATATCTAAACTTTTCAATAATTTGATTTACTTTAAAAAAAAGTTCGAAGCATACAGAATTATATTTGATGATTTCAGGTACTAAATCTAAATGCCATGCATGCGCAATTCACAAATAAGGAACATCTAAGCAAATTTTAAACACAAAACTGAACACTATTAGCAATACTATTACTAACTCATAAATCATTTAAATTGTACTAGTAGAATGATGAATTTTCTTTAGTAACTCCTTAAGGTTTTTCTAGTACCAATTATATTTTTTTCACGAAAGGAACCAAAAGTGGTTTATTTAGCCAGTTTTTCAAATTTTATTAAAAGTATATCACTATTCCACTTGAAAACCTAAGCTGAAATTATTTCATAACATGATAATTCCTTATAAGCGCACGTTATGATTAATAATAATTCATTCCTTTATAACTCTGTAATTCATTTTCTTCATTTCATATCATTAAATTATGGCTTTATGTTGTCAGACACTTGGAGCACTCATTAACAATAAGGGATCTATTTTTTTTTTTACCTCTAATACTTTAAAAAAAACTTTATAATCTTTACATCAAAAGCTCAATGTGTAAAATATAAGTAAATAAAATTAAGTAAAAATAAAAATAAAATAAAAATAAAAAATAAAATACATATTTAAATTGACAATGATAGTAAAAAAATATTGAACAATTTAAACAAATATGTTAATTAGACCAGTTAATATACATATGTACGTAACAATTTATTATTTTTAAGCTTTTAACATGAATATTAATTCTACCCAGTTATAACAAAAATTGGAAAAATTATTAAGGGTGCACGACCTTTTAGTACTGGTCTGAACTATTTTTAAATAATTTATTTTAACGGGAATGAAAAGGCAAAAATTTGTAATGGGTTCTCAAGTTTATTTTCCCCAACAACCTTTAGGGTCCCATTGCGCGACATTTGTATAACAATCTCATCGTGTGAAAGAACTATGTTTTATGCAAAGGATAACTACTTTTTAGATGTGCAGGTTGGTTAGATGACATATAGAGGATAACATGGAATTATAGATCTACTATTGATATCAGAACAGCATTACCTGAAAAAATAATTTTTAGAAACAGAAATTAAAGATAGAATAGGGATTAATGATAGTTTGGAGATAAGTTTGAAACAGAGATTAATGCGATACACTAAAGAAATATTAGAAAATTCGTCACTACAGAACTAGATGCCTGATTTAAAAATACATCTTAAGAGGATAAGAATATTACTCTTCCTTTAAAAATAGTTATATTTAAGTCTAGAAATGAAAATAAGTTATCTAAACAATTTCAGTTAATATTTGAACATTTTAGTATAAATTCGTGACAAATCGCAATTTGTAAATATATCACCAGTAAATTATGTTTCCTTCTCAAGAAGTGGGTCATAATTGGTTCTTACATGTATTTCTAACTATATGTTAAAACATTTCATATAAATGACTTCATCTTATGAAATAAATGTGCTCTATGCAAATGAATATTATTAGTTAAGTAGAAGTGAAATGAAAGAGGTAAATGAGATATAGAAGATACATTTTAGTATAAATTCGTGACAAATCGCAATTTGGAAATATGTCACCAATAAATCATGTTTCCTTCTTAAGAAGTGGGTTATAATTGGTTTTCATGTGTATTTCTTTTAACTATCTATTAAAACATTTGATATGAGAACCCCGTCTTGCCAAAGAAATTGCTCTATGTAAATGAAAATTATTAATTAAGTAGAAGTAAAGTGAAAGAGATAAATGAGATTTAGAAGATAAAAATGAAGGATTATGTAAAATCATTTATATACCACTAAGATTTGAACAGCTTTACTATAAAAGATTCGGAGCACGTATCCCTGAATCGGATAACGTTATTATAAGTCTTATGCTTAAAAATTGTAAGATAAGTAGTTATTATTAGCATCCGTTTTATTAAAATTTTGTTCAGTTAAAACTAGTATTAGTAAATGTGAAGTAGTTTTTTTAACAATAATCATTCGAAAGATAAAACAAAAATTGATTGAATATTTGCTATGATCATTCTTGAGTTAGTGAATTTCTTACAAACTAAAGAAGAGCATTTGTGCTGCAAATTTGTTATTGATATATTAGTGTATTTTCTTTTTGAATTTTTTCAATTGAATTTGATACTTTTTAAAGCTACTTTACCTAGAACGCTTTTTACAGAGTAATATGTTTTTAATGCCTTTTTTTTTTAAATTAATTCTGCAATATAAAAAAAATGAATTTTTTACTAACAATATTAATAATTAAATATTTTGTATACATTTAACA
>BMAV01023347.1:0-15145 GCA_019973955.1 Trichonephila inaurata madagascariensis | reverse complement strand
TAAAATAATTTATCAAAACCATCTTGATTAAAAATTACTAAATTAATATTCTTTTATTTTTCTCAAATAAATGTTTAAAATGCACTTTTCATTTTTCGTAAATTTTCATTTTTCATTGTTAAGTAAAATGCTCCTTGCGTTTCAAATTTCGTCACATGTCTTTAAAATTTTCACAACTTATAAAAGATGATTTAGTTGGATGTGTGATTTATTGGTGAAATATTTCATATGTTAAACAAAAATTTATTTCATTTTAATTTATGCTCAGATATATTTTGCTATAGTTCATCTGAATATCAAAGCAAAAATTATGTACGTATCCTAAAATCTAATTCTCAAGAGGCATTTTTAAAATATTTTAAAAAAAAAAAAATTTAAATCAGTTTATTATATTTTTTTTTAAAAAAGATATATATTTAATTTGCGAAATACAATAATCATCTACTATATTGATTCCATTTTCAGCTAATTAAACTAACAATTTATGAAATTAGTTTTAATGGTTCACCATCCTCTTTACAGATTATGTTCCCTAATATCTCCTGATCGTTTTCACTGGGTGGAGAATGTGTAGCGGTTTCATTTTTCAATGGTCGACAACACCCCGACTGAAATATTGTAAATATCATATTTATCGGAATGGCAATGATGCAAATTAGAATTGTATAAAAAGAGTAAATAAATGTAAAATATATTTTAACCTACGAATAAGTTCCTCCTTGTTCATTTAACAATACTCCGGAAAGATGATTGTAAGCGATAAACTTATGAACGCTTCAAAGTCAACTAGTTTAAATTTCCCGTAATTTTTCCCCTGCTCTTGCAAAGTAATGAGTTTAATCATTTAAATATAAAGTCACATTTATTTTTTACAAAAATAAAGCATATATACCAAATTATTAATAGTTTTACTTTCTTTTATCATTTTTAGTGAATGTAGTTATTTATAATTATGAAAAAGTTCACATATTAATATAATCAATGCAGAATATTTGTTCAAGAGTTCTTTTTATTTCCCTTGCTTTATTTAAAATATAAAAAGTTTTTTAAATATTTATGGAAAACTATCAAAAAAGAAACGTTTAAAAAAATAAAAGATACTTTAAGAAGACTCGGTATCCTTTGAACAATTTTTTTTATTTAGGCCTTTAAAAAATATATATATTAGTATTCCATATAATATTTCTATTCAAGAAAATGGTACGAGATAAAATTTTGCACATTTTATTCACACAATTTTAAAAATTAAAAGTTTTTAAAGAAAATTTGGAAAGTTTTAAAAATCTTACTCGTTTTGTAATTATTAATTTTTCATTTTTAAATGTTTTGTAACATTCTTAAGAAATTTTTCTCTAAAAAATTAAAGTCTGTTTTTTCAATAACTTTTATTTTTAAGAAAAAAAAAAAATTTGATATGTGCATCTAAAATTAACAAAAGGCCAGTATTTCCTAGATTTAATTTTTTTTTTAAAAAAAGTGTTCAGTTTACTGTAAAAGTATCCCCCTTTTGTTACATGCTTTTTTAAAATAAACACAGGGGCGTGGGCACAAGGGGGGGGGGGCCCCAAAAAAAAAAATTCTTTTTTATTGACTATAATTCTAAGTATATAGAACGTAAAATTTAATTAAATATTTTTGTATGATTAATTTTATTAATTAATGCTAATTATTTATCAATAATTAGTTTTATTGTGTTTGTTACCGAAAATCAACAAAATCAAAAGACGCCTGAAAACAAGAATGGTGAACTTTCGACCCCGGACCCCCTCCCCGAAAAATTCTGGTCGATACTGCACAGGAAATATGAAGCGATTAGTAATAATTGTGGATGCAGTAGCATTTTGAATTCACAAATATATAAAAACATTTATAATCGAGAAAAACCCCATTTCAAGTTTATAATTCTGAACAGATAATTATAATAAGCTTAAAAACTTAAAAAAACCCCTTTAAGACATCAGTTATATTTTTTTTCTTTTAAAAATAAATATATTTTCCGTATTTTCAAACCCATATAATTTTATAAAGGATCAATTTTTAGAGAGTATTAATTTCACAAGAAAATTCAAGACAAAAAAGGTTTTTTTTTCATTTATGACAGAAGTTTTATTTTTTCTTCCATAATATTGAAGTATTATATTTTTATGAAAAACATAGAGGAATAAAAACTGAAATTATGAAATTGTTAATACAAAATACCTGTTCAATTTATATGAAAAAAAAATTACATTATTTTAATGCCTCGGTAATATCCTGCTTTCTATATTAAACCTTTCTTATAGTTATAATTTCTCTTTTTAAAATGTATTTTTTTTTATCAAAAAGTTTTTTAGCTTTTTTTCTAAAAGGGAGAGTAGTTGAATTGCCTAATTTGTTAATTTACATTTTTTTTAAAAGAATTTTTTCAACTTCTAATTTTCCGACCACAAAAGTGATGTCTATCGAAGATAATAACATAAAAATAAGATTAAATAAAACAAAAATGATAAGTGGGTCTTTTTTGGGGGACTAATCTCTTATAAAAGTTTAACTGTTCAAGAAACAAAATTTTTGTTTAATATAAAAAATCTTGCATTTCAAAAAAATTTCTTTCTCAAGAATACAAACGAAATTGCATATAAATTTTTTTTCACCATCCTATATCTATTTTTTATGTTTTATTTCTTTTATTTTTACAATAATTACTCTAAAGGAGATCATCATTCATGTTCTTCAAAATAATTAAATATTGTGTTGATTTTTTCCATTATATATGTGTTTACAACTGATTTATTGTACAACCTAGATTATTTCAAATAGTTTCCTTTTTAAATAATAATTAATTGCTATGAATGTTATTTTGAAGTAAATTTTTATCAACGATACAATATTTTATTTTACATTTTGTATTACAGTTCTATTTTTAGTTTAAAATTTTTCAAAAGTACAATGAAATTCCTTTCAAAGTCAGATAATAAATCTTTTTGGGACAGCATTATTTCAAATTTCCCTCAATAGAGGGGTACGAGTCTCATCCTAATTAATTGCTAACAGTTAAAAGGTTGATCAGAAATGTTTCAATTAATTATATTATATAAATTAGGTAAAATATAATAAATATAATGGATACACTACGTTAATGCAAGTCTGTCTTAAAAGTCATAGAGTAAACTAGAAAATAAACGCACTTTTTATTTTATAATTTTTAATTTATACTATAAAAAGAAAAGATTATTTCCTTAAAAAAAATATTTTAAAAAGACATTTTTTTTTTTTGAAAATTGCAATTTTTAGAAAAATAAAATAAAAAAGTTTACTTAAAGAAAATTAATTTTTTGTTTTTTAAAGTAAATAACCAATGAATTTACGCTAAAACTCATTAATATTCCGTATTTTAACCTTTATAAGCAACTGAAGAAGTTTTCCCGGTATGAGAGGCAAATAAAAAAATTTCTACTAACGGATTTTTTTTTATACCGTTAATTAATACCTTTAATGAAATTCGCCTGACGAAAAGATACTGTCAATTCAAAAAATGTCGCCAAACACTGTCATTGTGTAAGGTCACTTTGTAAGGTTTAAGAGTAAATATGTAGTTTAAACTCATTGCATTAATTTAGAAACATGATAATTTATACCGTGAAAAAGTTTAAAAAAAATTTTTTTTGTGTGCTTTTCTATGTACACTATTTACAAACATCCATGCCTGAAGAGGATTCGAACCTCAAACCTGGTTGACTGGTGCTATGGGAGAAGCATTTACCCTCTCGGTCACCAGGCTGACATTCCCCTTACGTTAAAATATTAAGTCAAACTTTTCAGGGGAAGAAACTCTCAATACCTTGCCTTAGCGATCGGAAAATCGTGGCTTGAAAATCCAGCCAATGGAGTTCTTCGGCGACCTACGTCATAAACAAGATGGCGACTTCAGTTTCATCAAATGCATCAGATATAACGTATAATATTTTAATGGTGTAAAATATTTTATAACGGCGTATTTCCCGAAATTCAGTGTATCACTACGCAGAGTTTTTCATGCGAGGAGAAAGCTATCGCAAATGGTTACTGCAAACCGGTTCCTCCCAAGGATACGCCTTGGCAATCCACCTTTGGCTAGAAAAGAAGTATTAGGCGGTGGAAAATCCCAGCCCCCGTTTTAAAAGATTTCCCCTAAAATCATACTTTTTGTACAATCCAATTAGCAGTTTACACAAGTACAATCGATATACAAATAAAACTCCACATTTGAATAAAAAAATTACAAATGTTTCTTATAAAATTACAAAATCTATTTTAAAAAAAATACTAAATTCTATTTTAATTGTATACTTTTAGCAATTTTTTTTTTTTATTTTAAAATAAAATTTTTTTCCCATATATTACTTTTCGAAAATAGGTTGGTGCATGCAAGATTAGTGCAGCCATCTATCATAAAACGTAATAAAAAGTCTCAAATATTATTGTCACCCCAAACAACTAAGCTAACTCATATTACGGAAATTTTCTTTAAAAATCTTGATCAAAATCAACAATGTAATTTTAAGATATTTTAAAAAAATTATTTAATAATGAAATTTTTGTTCCAGTTTCCCTGGAATCATGCAATCATTCTCCGGATTCCAAAACCATGAAAAAGATAAAACTAAGATGTCTTCCTACAGAAAATAGCCCTCCTTCTGTATTTTCAAAAAATTTTTTGAGAAAATTTTTAACTAATCGGATTTCTTACTATTTAACTAAAGAAAACTTCATCCCAACATTATGGTTTCGTTCCTTTCAAAGATAGCAGGTCTACCTATCTTGTACATAAGGCAATAATGAAGAAAAATTACAGAAACAATTTGGTATAGCAGGAAACATAAAAATTTGGATACAAAAATTTTCCCACATCTCGAAATTTAAATTAAAATGGGGGGGTTATTTTCTCCCAAAAACTTTTTCCCGCATGATTTTTGCCCAAGGCGTGTTTCCCTATTTTATATACTATTTATAATGATATTTTCGATACCTTAGAGTGGGGTTGAATGTCTGGTTTCTCCGATGATATATTTATATTTTGCTCTAAAACCTTTTGATGTTATTTGAAAAAAAATAAAAAAATACCGGGAAAGAATTTCCCAGTGGTGTAAATATTAAACTGAATTTGCCCAGAGAAATGTACAATAGCTGAATTATCAAATAAAAAAAAATTTAAACTTTCCTAATTTTTTTTGTTGCGGGATTTCCCTACAAGGGCAAACTTCTATTAAATACTTAGGGTTTTTTTTTTAAACGCTGTCAAAATTTTTATATTAAAATAACAAGTAGTAAGGCCGAAAAAGGGTCAATGCACTGAAGGGGGTGGGTATAAACATTATGGGCCGAGATCAAAGTCTCATTAATTTAGTTAATAATACCATATGCAGTGTTTTTTTCTACATTTGTCACATTATAAATAAATGGTCGAAAATCAATTAAAACCTTTCAATGTTATTCAAACTAAAGCCCCCGAATAGCCTTAGGTCTCCCTCAATGGGCCCAAATATTGTGCTACTAAAGTTAGCTGGTCAAGAAATTTTTTCAAATAAAATTGAAGATTGGCAAACAAGTTTTTTTTACCAAATCTCTAATAGAGATTTTCTCCTCTTTTTTACAATAACCCAGACAATGAATCTTAATGTTTTGGGAAAAAGATAAAAATAATATCATTGTACTTTTATTTAAATGTTAAGATGATCAAATTATTTCTTCCCTTAAACCTTTTTTGACTTCCATAAAAATTTATATATCAATAGTTTTAAATTTCAAGAAAAAATTTCCCCGATTCCTGCAATAAACGTTTTTTTTGGGGAAACGATCGAAAATAAATTTCAAAATTTTTTTCGTTATCGCTAAAAACTTCAAAAATCACCAAATTACTTCGATAGCCGGTATATAAAAAAATCTTCATTTGCTTACGAATCAACCATTATAACTCCTTTTTTACTGCAGAAGTTTTGGGCATTTTCAAGCTTTAGATTATCTGGCGGTTCAATGTAAATTTACCTTTTTGTGGATAGTCTTTCTTTTTTTCTTTAAAATTACTCGATCAAATCCCATGGTAATTCTGACTCGCTAAAAAAATTTACATGCTATCTAACTACATTAATCAGTTAATTCTGCTTTGGATTGGGGAATTAAAAAATTAAATTTGGGAATGACAACGGAAAACTCGCAAGATCGGCCCGGAGTCCAATGTTTAATTGACGGGTTTGCCTCAGAAGACATTCATAAAATATATATCTAAATAGAATTCAAAATAAAGACAAATTTTACTTAACAAATATTTAAAAAAAATTGGGAAATATTCCGACCATTGTATTTTCAAAAGGGGACAGAGAATCAAAGAGAAGAAATTTTAAGCATCGAATGTTCAGTAAAATGATTATCACCCCGGGCCTTTCTCATTTTAAACACAGGATAATGCAATTTTTACCACATGTAATTTTATTAATGATTTGGAAACATTATACTAAACTGTACAGATATACTAGACATCGGAAAACCCTCTGGTCTATTTTCATATTGATCCACATTCCACTATCAGTTTAGAGATTTTTTGGGAAAAAGCAATGTATAACAAATCAACTTTCGGAATTTTTTTTAAAGGGGAAAAAATTTTTTTAGTATTTACTAATTATTAAGCTTTTCCTATTTTTTCTTTTTTTGAGGGACATAGCCTGTGTTGCTCTACACCCCTTCAACCTTTCAATCAATCAATAAAAAACTAAGCTAACATTTTAAGATTTACGTAAACATGAAATTTTTCCCCTTAAAACTAAAATTTGCAAATGTTTTGGGTTGTCGGTTTTACTTTGTTATGCATTGTCTTACCCTTTCTCCTGAAGATGGGTTTATTATAACTACACACTTGAATTAAGCAGAAAATTACTTCTCAAAAAAGAAAATGAGTCTAAAATTAGAATTTTACTCTAAATGTGGGGTTAGTATTTTTCATAATTTTGTTAAAATAAAGTAAAAAAAATAATCGGACAATTAAAGATAAATTTTTTTAAACTACAAAATTTTATAAATTTTTAGTTTAAAATTTTTGCATTAATTTAGAAACATGATAATTTAACCGTGAAAAAGTTTAAAAAATTTTTTTTTTTTGTGCCCCAGCACTATTTACAAACATCCATGCCGAAGAGGATTCGAACCTCAAACCTGGTTGACTGGGCTGTGGGGGGCTTTACCCCTCGGCACCAGGGGACATTCCCTTCGTTAAAAAAATTAAGTGAAACTTTTCAGAGGAAGCAACTCTCAATACTTTGCTTTTGTGCCCGGGAAAAACCCTGGCGAAAATCAGCCAATGGGTTCGTCGGGACCTACGTCATAAACAAGATTGACTTCTTTTTAAAAAACCCTCAGATATGGGTATAATATTTTAAGGTATCCGAATACGTTAAATGACCAAACACATATTTTTTTTTATTTATTTATTTTATTGAATAAATTCTTTGGGTTTACAAAACATACTTTTTTTGTTTCTACACTCCTAGACCCAAAATTACTCAATTTTTAAAAAAAACCGGGAAATGTGGATCTTTAATTGCCAGAAGTGGGGCTTTAAATTGTTCAAAAAAACTATCTGGGGAGTCGATAACTCAAAATATTATAAATATAATTCTCTTTTAAACTTTTTGAACCTGATATTTATATTATTTTTTTAGAAATGTACAAATATTTTTTATTGTACGAATAAATTTTTAGTTTTTTTTTTTTGTAACTTTTTGGGTTGTGTACATTTTTTTTCAAATTGTACATTTGTTTCTCTTGACATCAAAAAAAAACCAATTGTAGTTTTGAAGAGACCTTACTAATTACATAATTGAATAACAATTAAAATTTGGAGAAAAAAGGGCCCTTTTTGTGTGTGAGACACGTTGCACAAAAGAATGCAATTTAAAATCATCATAAAGTCTTCATCCTCTGCTAAGGAAATTTTTAGAACATCTTGCAGTGGAACATAATTAGCTGATGGACCTACTTCTTCTCCTTTACCAGTTTTAAGGGGTATCATTAAATTTTAAAAATGTAGGAATAACATGAAATAATCACAAAAGGTCTAAAATCCAACAGGGGGTCCAGCGTTTTTCCGCCCCCGGGCAAAAATGGAAAATGCCGCCCTTTTTCCTAAAGTAATAAATTATTATTAAAAAGGTAAATTGTGATCACATATATGTACACACTTATAAAACTTGAAAATTTCTTGCAAAATAAACAAAAAATTACAAGAATTCTTTTTTTTTACATTTAATTCTGAAAACTTTTTAATCATTTTTGTAAAATCAGTTTGTTCAGCTAATTCATGTTCGCTAGCCAATATGGCAAAAACATTTAATCTATCTTGAAGAAGATAGTTGTGGATCCTAAGAAATTGTTTATTAATTTTAATTTTGAAAACTCTTTTCTCCACTTACTAAATTTATTAGCAAAAAAAAAATCAAAATTCTTAATGCAATAGTAAGACTTGGTGCAAATTCTAAAGTTGAAATAAGTTTTAAAGCTTCAGGGCTTTCTTTTTTTGCCTAACAAAGCCCGAATTGGCATTGTTTCCTCTACTAGATCAAACGCTTTTATATCCGTTGATTCTCCATCAATCAATATTGTTTCTAATTTTTTAATTTTTATTTCATTAATTTTAGGGATATCTTTTAAATTATACGTATTGTATAAAAACTTCAAACAATTGCTGTGAGTACTCATTAGATTAAATGTACATTCTAAGGTCTTAACTGCTGGATCAATCGTAAAAAAAAGTAAAAATGCCTAGAGTTTTATTTTAGGATTTTCCACCGGGTCATATCGTGCTTCCTATTTAAAATTAAAATTTTTTCGTCAAACTCTGGGATGTGACTGTATCATCTCTAAGTTAGCAGGGATATAAGTCTCATCAGCCACTCCTCTTGCATCTCAGATATTTTATAGAAAATGATAACCTATCGAAGATCCTTCAAAGAATCTTAAGAATTTTTTGAGTTCCATAGCAGATAATGGAGTTTTGGCTGCAATAGCGTACTTAATACACTTATGCAATTTAAGATTTTATACCAAATAATAATGGAGTACATAAACTTGAATTTTTTAAAAGAGTTTAATAATCCGTCATCTTTTATATAGTAGTCACAATTTCAGCATTATTATAAACACAAAATAAAGTATCATAAATATTTCCTGAAGGTATCCAACTACGTTTGGATTTTTCAAATGCGTACAAGCGAATGCTTTCTTTAATAGTTAGGGTCAATTAACACGCATGAAATAGTCTTAAGAATATTTTTAAACAATAAAAATTTTTTAAACAATTTTTTTGGCAAAAAAATGAATATAAATTTTATTTTTTTTCCCCAAATTTTTTCTTCTTTTAGGGAAAAAGCTTTTAAATAATAATATTTTGCCTACATAAAAGCTCAAAACATCTGTAAAAGAACCTGAACTAAGTTTTTTTGAAATAAAACTAATTAGAGGCGGATTTATCCATCCTTTAATACATCAGAGTGGAGAAATATTAACGAAAAAACACTGATAATTATTTCAATTGGTAATAACTCTGAAAATAATGTAAATTTTTTTAAAAAACCGTCTTCAACCCCCTCTGTAGAAAGTCTTAGCTATATATAAAAAAAAAAATATTGTTATTAAAACATTTTCATAAGAACAATTTTTTAAAAAAAGGAAATTCAATTTCCCTTTTTTTTTGCCAAAATAAAAAATTTAAATTTTTCTTTTTGGGAATAATTTTTAAAAAACTAATTTTTAAAAAGTGTATTTAAATCGAGGGACATTAAATATTAAAAAGAATTTTCCTTTTGTCCCTTTTTTCCAAAACCCCCGGTTCCGGGCTTTAATATAATAATTTTATAAAAATTGAAGAAATAAACCCTTTTTTTGGTCCTTTTTTAAAAAATTACAGAAAGAAGACTTTTCCCTTTTCCCTAACAATAAAAATTTTAAAAGGTGGCTACCGGCCCGTGAATTGTGACCCCCAATTCTAGACTGTACTCCTGATTTTTTTCCTCTCATTTTTGTCTTTGCTATCATAGGCTTTAAAAATAATTTAACAAACTTAGACCTAATTTTTTTTAAAATTTTTCAAATATTAAATTTGAAAAATTCTTTTTTAGTCCCCCCCAACTGGAAGAAAACCTAAAAACTCTTTAATGAATTTTCCTTTTGGGAACTTCATTAGGATTAGATTTCTCAAAAATACATACATATTGGCCAAAAAATATCACTTGAAAAAAGGTCTTACTGGCATCACAGGGGCAATCTAAAATTTCGAAAAAATTTAATAATTTGAATATTTAAAAAAAATTTGAATTAGATGGGAAATATATAAAAAAAGCTTATAGGGGGGTTTTGCTTTGGTACAAAAATTGAATTAATCAAAAATGGATTCATTTGAAATTTTAAAAACGATATATGTTTGAATTTTTCCAAATCTTATCGTACTTTTTTAAAAAGAGTGTATAAAAATTTTATTTTTTTTGTCGAAATTTACCAATGTTAAATATATTTTGGTTTGGGAACTACGGGTAAAAACATTCTAATAAAAAGTAGAATTTTTTAAAATTAAAATGATGACGGGGAAATTTAACTTTTGCTTTTTCGAAAATCCACCCTATATATATGTTTTAGCCCTCACAAAAGATAGAACTGATTTATTTAAATTTCAACTCAAAAAGATATTTTACTTTACAACTTCCACAGAAAAAAAACTTTCAGTAAATTTCATAACAAAACCCTAAAACAAAAAACTAATAAAAATACTTAAAAATATATTACACAGTATATTTAAATAATCATAAGAAATACGTTATATTTCTCTTTCCAAAATAAAATTCTTTTTTTTAGTTAACACAAAAGACTATCACTTAAAATAATAGCACATGCAATTTATAATAATAACAAATAATATAACCTAAATTTATCTCTCTTTAAAAAAAAAAAAAGAAAAACTGAAATAAAACATCGAGATTACTGACCTAATTCAAACTTTGAAATTTTAAGAAAGAATTTTAAAAAGCTTTTATCTTTGAAATCCTAAGATTTAAGAAAGAATATTTTATTTATTTCTGTCCTTCGACTTTTTTAAGGTTACGTTAATAAAATGTCCCTTAATATGAGAGGAATATATATAATCCCTCTTAAAAGAGACTGGTCCCAAAGTATAATTGTGCCTTATTTGGAAATGTACCTCACTAGAAGTGTATCATTTTCAGTTTTTAAAATACAAAATAATTCCAAATTAAAGACAAAATGTAAAGAAGGAATTTCAGCAAAGACACATCCCTTCGTCAGAGTCTGATGGTTGTAGGAATCAAAAAGCATTTTTTTAACTAACAACTGTATTCAAGACTAAAATAAAACATTTCTTGTGGCTCTCTATCTTTGAAAATCTCCTGCTATACCTGTCCCTTTTTGGCTAGCTGACATTGGACGTCTTACGGGGACATCTTCTTAGACTTTCATGATTTATCATAAGCTCAGGTCTCTCGAATCCTTCAAGTTGCACCATAAAAGGAAACATACAGAGTATAAAGCTAGGAAATTAGCTACATCAAATGAATTACCAAATTCACAATATTTCTGAAAACATGTCAAATTTTTTCGTAACAAAAAAAATATATTTCAACTTCGATCCAAATGCCGCCCCAAAAATTTGCCGCCCCGGACAGGAGTCCGGTTTGTCCGGCCCTAGAGCCGCCCCTGAATTCAATCTAATTGCTCCATGATTATGGCAGTCTTAAGGATCACATTAAAATGAAGTGTAGCGCCAGAAAAGCCATTTCGAATATGAAAATTTCTGACCAAAATCATACTTTTTGTACAATCCCAATTTGGAAGTTTACACGAGGGACAATCGATGTACAAATAAAACTCCACAGTTGAATAAAAATGACAAATGTTTCTTATAAAATTACAAAATCTATTTTAATAAAAATACTAAATTCTATTTTAATTGTATACTTTTAGCAATTATTTAATTACTTTTATTTTAAAGTATAATTTTTCCCATATATTACTTTTCGAAAAATAGGTTGGTGCATGCAAGATTAGTGCAGCCATCTAGTGGCATAAAACTGTAATAACAAGTCTCAAACATTATTGTCGCACCAATAACTATAAGCTAACATGCTTTAAGATTTAGCGTAAACATGCAATTTTTCCCTTAAACGTAAGAATTTGCTAATGTATTGAGCTGTCGGTTTTACTTTGTTATGCATTGTCTTACCCTTTTTCCTGAAGATGGGTTTATTATAACTACACACTTTAATTAAGCATGAAAATCTACTTCTCAAACAAAGAAAATGAATCGAAAAATTAGAATTCTTACTCTAAATGCGGAGAAATTAGTATTTCCTCATAATTCTTGTTAAAATTAAAGTAAAACATAATCGGACAATTACATGATAAATTTTTCAAACTACTTAAAATTTATGAGTAAATTTTTAGTTTAAATTTATTGCATTAATTTAGAAACATGATAATTTATACCGTGAAAAAGTTTAAAAAAAATTTTTTTTGTGTGCTTTTCTATGTACACTATTTACAAACATCCATGCCTGAAGAGGATTCGAACCTCAAACCTGGTTGACTGGTGCTGTGGGAGAAGCATTTACCATCTCGGCCACCAGGCTGACATTCCCCTTACGTTAAAATATTAAGTGAAACTTTTCAGAGGAAGCAACTCTCAATACTTTGCTTAGTGACCGGAAAACCGTGGCTTGAAAATCTAGCCAATGGAGTTCGTCGGCGACCTACGTCATAAACAAGATGGCGACTTCTGTACCAACAAACACATCAGATATGGCGTATAGAGTTAACGTGAGCTTACATCGTTCTGAACAGTGCGGTCGATTGAAAGGTTGAAGAGGTGGTATATTATTTTCCACAAGTCTCAAAAGGTTGTATCCTTTTATTTATTATTATTATTTTAGTTGGTTCCCTCTTCAGAGCAAGAGGGGTTCTTTTCCACTTCTTTTGGTTTGATTTTTTTAGTAATTTTCCAATTTCTAAGATTCAAGCTGAGTCATTCCAGTTTTTTCATCACCGATGTTGAGGAACAACCTATAAACACTAATATTTCAATAATGGAATCAGAAATTTCAAAATTCTTCAGATCTTCTGTAAGAGATGCAGAAATAATTTTACGAGCTGGGCAAAAAATTATATCTGAAATCAATATATTAGTAGAAAGTAATCAAGGATCCTCTCAGATTCCAAAATCCAACCCACAGATATTACATGCAGAAATAAAGAATAAAATTGCTCGTCATGAGAACATAAGAAGTATGTCTTTTACCCGTAATGGAAAAATAAGATTTTCTACGCCAGACCCAGTATGTGCAGCACAAATACTATCTCTTGAAAAAATTTTAAACGTGTCGGTTAAAACTAATATTCTTTGGGAGGGAATCACATCTAGATTCCTGATTTATGAGATTCCACTTGATATATCTCTGGATGAGATTGCAAAAGAATTACAAGAAACCAATAATTTAGAAATAATAGAAATGAGAAGATTTATTAAAAAAGGGACTCGGCAACAATTCTCACCAATATTAATTACAATACTCGGGACAACTTTACCGGAAACTATAAAACTGTGGTTCATTAATCACAGAATCCAAAATTTCATAGATAAACCCAGACAATGTACAACCTGTTTCAGTTTCCTGCATTCTACCAGATTTTGCCAAAAAACAGCAATCTGTATCAACTGTGGTGTATCGCATCCAGGACAATGTTCTAATAACTCGAGATGCATAAATTGCAAAGGTGATCACCCAGCTAACTCAGTAAACTGCTCTGAATATATAAAAGAAAAAAAGATATTAGAATTGAAATGTGAACAACATCTTACATTGGGAGAAGCGCGAAGAAGATTTCGGGACAATAAAAAGACAACCTATTCTGCAGCAATCCAGAATAATACAGTTATTTCAAACATGCAAGACCATCTAGAAAAAAAACTAGAAAACATGCTGACATCTTTCCAAACAATTTTAGAAAAGCAAACCTCATTCATTATGCAAGCTTTTCAAAAAACAATGGAATCGGTTCTTTCCCACCTTAGCAAGATTTTTGAAATGGGAAAATCAAGCCACTCCCCATTACGAAAAAAGCTATAGGTAACAAATCCTCAATCCATAAAACACGTGCATCTAGTGAAAGTGATGCATCCAATAACATAGACATAGGATAAATATGGAATTATGATGGGTTTTTGTAAATACTCTCCTTTTTTCGAATTTTTGATTTGGGGGCTAATTATTGTCTTCATTAGTTTATTTTTCTTTCCTCAAAGGGAGGATAGTTTTCTCTAATTAAATTTTTTTCTTTAATATTTATGAATATAATTCAATGGAATTGTAGAGGCCTCAAAAATAAATCCATATGGTTAAATATCCCTCCCTTTTCTGAAGCAGATATCTGGATTTTTCAAGAAACCTTTTTATCAATTCACGATAATATATATTTCCCAAATAAAACAATTTTTAGAAAAGACAGAGAAGACAGATCAGGTGGTGGTTTAGTAATAGCTGTTCCTTCAAATATTTCTGCACAACAGATTCCTATACAGTTTCAACAAATCAAAGATTTAGAAGTCCTCGCAATTAAAATAGATGTTCGAAATATTTCATTTTATATTGTAAATATTTACGCTCCACGGGGATTTAATATTATATTGATTAAATCTTTTCTTGAATCTAACGGCTCCAATATTCATTTTTGGTGATTTTAACCTTCATCACCCGATGTGGGGATCGAATCACACCTCAAGGTATAGTAATGAATTTGTTGAATGGATTACTGATTCTAATTTGGTTCTTCTTAATACGACTGTTCCACATATAGAAGTTCAGCAGGTACAGCATCATTAATAGATCTCACAGTTTGTTCTTCAAGCATGTCTGGATACTGCAATAGTTATGTTTTAGATAGCTCTTTTGAAAGTGATCATAGTCCAATTATTACAGAGCTTTCTCTCTTCAATTCAAATAAGCGAATTTTTAAAAAAGTAAACTGGCAAGCTGTTATGAAAGAAACGCATTTTATTTTAAATAATCCAGAAGTTTATTCTGAGAATCTTTCAGATAAGATATCACAAGTTATTACTAAAATATTAGGAAATTAAAGT
>BMAV01023346.1:0-17841 GCA_019973955.1 Trichonephila inaurata madagascariensis | reverse complement strand
GACTTTGTATTATAATTGTTGTTAACTACTTTAAGATAAAATTTTTCCATGGTGAATTACTCTAGATCTTTTATTCAGATATTAAAAATCTGAGCTTTAACTCGTTTTTAACTGAACTTAACTTTTCTATTGGATTATTCTTATAGATAGGAATTCTTCTGCAACATTATTGGCGATAATATCAAACAATGACTCTCAGTTGTGAAATGTTACACAAAATGTATCCTTAACGTTCTATTCTAACGTGCACCAAATGTTTATTCCCCTAGGTAATAGCTTGTGAGCAACTAAGGCCTTACACAAAGTCCTGCGATGTTTGGTCCCTGGGCATCATGGCAATTGAATTAGCGGAGACACTACCACCTCTGTTTGACATCCACCCTGTGAGAGCCATGTTCCGAATCGCAAGGTAGGTGGATGATTAGTTAAAGCTATCCGGTAAATGTACATGTTTATTACAGAAAATTGAATCAGATGCGTACGTAGGAGGGTTTCAATGAACCCTTAACCCTTTCACGGGCAGTGGCTAATAGGTCTAACCACATAACAAAAAATTTTTCTCCAAGCGGGTGGTGGATATTTATTCTATCCACATGCGTTAATTGAAGCTCTTAAACGCATGAAAATCAATACAGATGGCACTTTTTGGATACCTTCTTTTTTTGCATTTCATGAGCTCTGATGGGCAGCTAGAAACAGTTTTTCTCGGTGTATATCTACAAATTATATTTGATTACTATAAATAAAATTTGTGATCTGTGAAAAAAATTTCAGCGTCTTAAGTATTCTTTTCTCTGATCTGAATGTATTAAGCAAATGTGCAATTAAAAAAAGGTTTTATTTAAGTGTTTGGAAAGTTTTGATATGTGGATAGAGGCTCTATTCACTGCCCACATAGAACAGAAAAATAACCTAGAAATTTTCGCAATTCTTCCACTCGAGAGAGAGTATGTCAGAATGTTGGGGGGTTGGAATATAAACAAACTCTGTTTACAATAGGTGGTACAAAATTCTCTGGTTCGAAAAACCTTCATTACAGCTTTTATGCTCAGAGAAAACGTTTGCATATTATAAAGTTCCACATTATATAGCTCATCAAATTTGTGAAATAACTAATTTAAATCCTCAAAAATATTACTTTATTTCTAACTTTTTATACTAAAATTAAATAAAATATAAAATGTGGATATAAAATAATTCCTATATATTCTAAGTATTCTATGTATATTCAAGGATTCTATTTTGTAAATCATTCTATTATATTATTTTATTAATTTATACTTTGTATTTAATTGTTATTAAGAGTTATTAGAAAATTTTAAATTTTATCAAAAAAATTTTTTTGTAATGGGATTCATTATTTCTGCCCTAAAAAGTGTTTGTCTTGGGCGCAATGGCTAAAACGTCAGCCACCACCCAAAAAAAACCTGATCAGATTTTTTTTGTGATTAAAAATGTTTATATAGGATGAGAACATTACAAAAAGACTTTACCACAAAAAAGTTTTTTTACCTGTACCCCCCCAAGGGGTTAACACAAAACCCCCCAAAAAGAACGGCCCCCTTCAGGTGTTCATCATTATGTTCTGTCATTATTTTTGTTCTGCCACCAGTGCGATTGTTCACTACAATAATAGAATGAAAAAATGTTTAAATACAGTGGTAACAATTTTAAGGGCAACGTATATAACAAAAAAAGGGGGGGAGGATATTGATAAAAACTTTTTCACATTAAAGGGGGGAGGGTATGTTCTGCTTTTTTAAGGGAAGATTAACTTAAAACATTATTCATAACACTAAGCTTTCCCATAACCGGTAAAAAGGACGTTTTTGCAAGGGGAAACAGATATGTTTTAAATTTATGGTATGTTTGTATTAACTGAGTAAATAAAAAATAAAAAGATTTGAAATTTTTTTTTACCTAACACTCAATACCAAAAAAGTTATCATTGGCCGATTGAAATAAAGCTCCTGTGTTTGAGCGAATGATGTGTATATGTGTCACAATTTAGAGATACTAAATTGAAATCCATTCAGCTTTCGGTAGATTATACCGGGCCCCCGAAAAGTAAGATAACACTTATGGTTTTTTATGTTAAAGTGCCAGCGTTGGCTTTTTTAATGATTTTTAATGAGAGCACCATTAATGCGCAACATATAGAACCTATGCGGGAATAACGTCATCTCAACTTCGCTTTGAGTGACCAGTTTTTGTTTTTGACATTCAGCTACCTATCATCATAAATCTTGTCTCTTATAAATTGTGGATTTTGCGGGCGAACTTCTGCCAGTTGTAGTTCGTACTCTGGCTTTGAGTATGTACTGCATATTTTAATTGATAAAACGTGCTACAACTTAGCTTTGCCTGCGGTGAAACCATTTTAAAGAGAGAACGTTTCAAAACGTGAAAATTGCGCCCTCCAGTTTGCATTTCATGAAAAACAAACTTAATTTTTTTCTTTAAGGAATATAAAAAATAATAAATCAAAGTCTTTGTTTATGTTATATTCTTTTTTAAAAATGCAGCCATGCTTTTTGTCCACCTTACTTTTTTTTTAGTAGAATTCTAAATTATTATTTTGAACATTGTTAAATGCGTCTTTACGTTATTAATCGCGAACATTATACGAACAATTCGATATAGCAATATGGAATTTGTTTTGAGATTTCAAAATTAACTCATAGTACATTCATTTTTGCAGTACTTAAATCTTAATTTTAAATTGCCATTGTTAATAAATTTGCACAATAATATAATTGATATGTTTTTGCACACTAATTTTGAAACTTAATAAAAATATTCACTTTATTATTTGGTTTTATGGAATAATTCTTTCTGTCAATTACTTATAATTTGGAAAGGAAGAAGACTGACATCATTGAATTGTTTCCCTCCCCAGTATAGTAATTGAAGTAAATTTAAAATTTTAAATAAATTAGAAGGAGAGAATCATTGCAAAGTATGTAAGAAAAGAAAATTATTTTCCTTTAAGTTTTCTTTTCAAGTGGGAGGAATTTTATCTCGTATAGTCAGTTTTCAAATTTAGATATGCTTAAGTTGCATGTTAATCGGTTGAGACTCACGAATAAAAATATATTATTTCAGTAGTTGTATTTGCATTTTAACCATCTGCAAGTATTATTATTACTTAAACACAATCTCCTTATCTTTTTTTATTCAATACATAACATCATATATCATACAAATCAGTGGTTCTCAAAACGTCTGTGCCATGGACCCCTTATACCGTAAAACTGTTTTTGTGTGTTAGATAGGGACCTCATAAAAAGAAAGCCACACTCAAAAAATATGAGAAAATTTTATACATACTTACATATAACTTGTAAGAGGCTCATGCCTCTCTCGCGGGCACCTAGATGTGTGAGAAGGGAAGAAACACTCGACATGATCCAGCTAATTGACTTATTTCCACACAAACAGATACAATTTCAACTAATAATAGTAAGAGAATTTCTCAATGTTAACCGTGAAAGTGAAACAATGACAGTAAAACGTGAGCGATTAGGAGACTATTAAATTTGATCCTTATCTTAATTAAGGCTCTAACCTGTCATTCCATTTAATCTAATCTGAATTCAATTTAAGAGAACAATCGTCACTTTAAAGTTTCCTCCTAGTAAGAATCAAATCACTATAATTCTAATATTATACCTTCAGTAGCAATCTCACCTGACTCGAGTATATCTTCTCTCCTTCTCGCTATCAAGCTAGAAAACCTCGCCTATTTATAGTAAGTTAATTTAAATATCACGATTCTCTTCTTCCGAAAGGTTGGTTGTGGATAACGCAAAGTATAGCCCAAAGATTTCCAAGAGACAGCTTGAAAATGCGTATAGATCCGTCACAAACTAACAACTTTGTTAACGTTCTAGAGAAAAATTATTTATGCGGCGGCGAGAGACTGCTTAAAAAAGTCGCTCTTATAAAATATGGCAATTACGAAATTAATGAGAAAATACGGTGAAACAAAATAAATAATTAAACTACACATGGAAACATTTTTAAAAAAATTAATTTCTCATTGCATACATGGAGAAATTTTCAAAAGGGGCTCATACATAATTCACTGCTACTCATCGTAATACAAAGCACGCATCATTCTATGATGAATTAGTTCAAAATCGCTTTCGTCACTTGAAAATACATAATTTCAATTGGTTTATTTTTAAGGCACCATAAAGTAAGTGATAAGTTTTTGTATGACAGTTGGTTGGTCAGTTGTTTGTGTGAATTCCAGCTCTTTAGAATTCAAACTCCTTTCTAATGGTATTCTTTTTATAAAAACTAATTGTTTTGAAGCATGATTTAAAACTGCATAAATGGATACGTTCATGATATTTTAGTGTCACTTAGATTAGAATACATGTATAAATTTGTTTTAAGGATATTTGACAAAAATTATTTAAATACAATAATTTTGGCAAATGAACTTTGAATAACCATTTTTTCTTTCAAAATATTCCTTTGTCAAAATGATTCCATTATAATAATATTTTTGTCTGTATATAGCTCGACCTCTGTACAGAGGCTCAACTATGATTTTGAAAAATTCACATTATTTTCAGAGTTACCACACCCATTGAAATAATTATCGGCGTTTTTTCTTAAAATTTCTCCCCTCTGTTGTCAAAACATGGATAAACCTAATTTAAGTTACATATATTTCCTTGCAATTATAGTTAAAATCCTCTATACAGAGGTCTGAGATATATACAGGCAAAATATTGTTATAATAGAAGCATTTTTCACAAAAGGAGAATATTTTGAAAATGGGTCATTCTATGTTCATTTTTTGTCAAAATATTGTGCTTAAATAATTTTTTATTGTAATACTATTCTTAAAACAATTTTTTATACCTTTTCTTATCTAAATTACATTAAATATCAGAAAAAATTATCCATTTATACGCTTTGTGCAAAATCACGGTTCCGAACGTATCGCATACCTTGCTTTTCTAATTTGTTGGCGCTGCATCTATACGTATATTTTATCCGCCCCGCGAATCCGGTTCTTCTTCCGCCCTGGTAATCTATCAAATTATTGATAATGCCACTGTTATTGAAAGTTTGTCTTCAATCAAGTGCGTGCTGCTAGTGCGTTGAGAGAAATCAATTGAACGAGCATTGCCGAGAGACTGTCTGTAACAAATGAACAGAATGTCTTGAAGTGTATGTATATACATTGGTAGAAAACACTACAGTGGTTTCAAAGTCATTGAAATTCATATACCGCATAAAAAAAAGATCACACAAAAATCGCTCAAAAAAATTGTACAAAAATAAAATCCCACTAAAACAAAACGCTCAAAATAAAATCGCAATGTTCCAAAACGCACAAAAAAAACTGCATAACAAGAATCGCACAAAACAGCTATACTTTGTAATCCCGTAATTTGTCCATGCAGCCACAAAGACCTCTGAAAGGTTGGTGTCCCACCGAAGTTTAACCTCACCTAAAACCAAGCATTTCAAACTGAAAAATAATTTTTATAAGTTAACTACATTACTGCCATTTTTATTACTTTTGAAAGCGAAACTTTTATCTTTTTGCGCGTGCATAAGTAAATACCATAAATTTAAAATGCCTTTACAATATTATATATATAGCTTATTTGTCCAAGCATTTTCTAGTGAACTAAGGTTTAAATTCTTAAAAATCCTACTTAACAAAAAATAGCAATAATCTAGTATATCATTAATGTGGACTATAAATCAAACAAAATGCTAGTCATTAATCACTAACACGTCAAACCTGAAAGCTGTTCAAGGTTTTTAATTGCTTAGAAAATGTACTAAACGCAATAGCGAGTTTTCAGTTCTATAAAAACTAAATTTACTTCAACTTTACTGAAGCCGGCGGTAGATTCCTTTTAATTAAGTTTCTTCCCCGTTCAATATATTTTAAATATCAGGCATAAAAAACAATCTATAGCACATAACTAGTTCTTCCTATCTTACATAAATCACCATCTAAAGCCTTTTTCAATATGCAACATTGTACAAACACAAAAAACTTCTCAGTATCTTTAATCCAAACTTTCCCCGAACTTAAATTCATTTTTTTTCTGTTTCCCTAATTTGTCCTTTTTCTATCGAAATTCCAAATCGGATAGCATTCAAAACAATCCCATCACCTGAACAAACAAACTCATCCTGGCTTCAAACAAATGGATTCCAAATGCCAAACCGCGTTACAAGAGTTTGACCGACATGACGGTCTGACTGCGATAAAATCTTTTATACTAAAACCGTCAGTTGGAATCAATACCTCTTTACCAACTTGATTGCGAGATTACCTGAACACTTTTCAAACATCGCTGCTTAGCAGATGTTTTTGTGTACGACTGCGACTTCTATCAATGTCTGGAACGTGTCCGATACGCATAAGTTGAAAATTGCTTTTCCGGATAACGCGTCTTTCCGGATTGGCAGTCGTCATCGTGGGAACAGCTTACAGAGCAACAAAGTGCTTGCCAACGTGCATTTAAAAATAAAATGAAAGAAAAAAGAAAAAATATTTTCTAGTTAGATGAAAAAATGTCGAACTGATTAATGGGAATACCAAAATTCATTTTAAGACAGAAATTGTGTTTAGCTTGGTGAATTTTTTAAATGAAAACTTACATAATACATACTCTGACATATAATTATATTTAATGCCTGATTTTGTAAGGAAGTGTAAAATTAATTCCGCAAAAGATATCTGAAAAAAAACGTTTTATTCAAAAAAAAAAAAAAGTGTTCTTTTGACGAGTTCACTGGATCACTTTTTCAAAACAAAAAGCTTGATAAAAAGGAAATGTTAAATTTCGGCAGTGGTGCAATCGTGTAGAGAAAAATAAAACAAATCGTTTTAAAATTAATTTTTCCTAAGTTAGTATACATTCATTATTTGTAATTGCACCCATTATTTGTAATTTGCTTTAAGTTAGGGTCAAAGGTTAGTTCAAAAAATTCATATATTGTAAGCAAGAAATCAAACTTTTTATCAGAAAAAGAAATATTTCGTAAACGGAATGTTTAGATGAATTAATTCAAAAGTATCATTTTTTCAAGCAAAAATAGCGCTACTTACGAATCTAAGAACAGAGAAAAATATCATAACCTTTATCTTTTTTTTCCCGTGAAAGGTTATTTAAATGTCAAACTCATTATTTTTATAATTACGTAATTTGAATCTTCGTTATGTTTAGTTATACAAATTGCGCCTGGTAACTGAATATTATAAATGATGAACACTCTCGACTAAAAAATCATACAGCGTGCTGTTTTTTAGGTGCAAAACAAAATTATTTTTTATTACTTCTACTGAAACGTAAAGAAAGTAAGAAAATAACCTTTGAAAGTCTTTTTTTTCTCTCATTTATACTGATCTACATGACATATGAAATAATTGTAATGATGAAAATTATTTTTATAACAGATTGTAAATCATTGATAAGCAGTATCAACTTTTCAAATAACTGCACAAACAAAAAAAAATGTATATATATAGTGAAGAAAAGAAGACATACTATTGCTTCTTAACATTATTTTATAAGTTAAATATTATTTTAAACCACGAATTTTAATAAAACCTCATTTACGATCTTAAATATATTTTTTAATATTGTGAATTAAAAAATCGTTTGCTATTTATCAGCATTAATGTCAGATTAATTAATTGACTACGTAATAATGAATTTATTATAATAAAATTGAAGGGAAAATTTTAAGCAAAGGAAATATTTTGGGGTTTTTTCATTCAATTTCCCTACTATTAGCTCGCATTTCTATATATTTATTTATTTATATATTTGATATTTATTTTTTATCTGGTAATTTTCAATCATTCATAAAATACATTTTAAAGCGTTGAATTGAGCCGAAATTTTATATACAGGATCACCTTTTTGGGTATAAAATTAAAAAAATAACAAAAAAAAAATGAATGGATTAAAAAATAATTATTTAAAGAATTACAAATACAGCCAGTTTGGGGACTTGGACCCTTTTGGGGCTTGTGTCAAAAAATTGAAAAGGTTTTTTTTTCACGTGTTAAAGCATTCAGTTGGGCTGAAATTAAAGGGCCATACGTACTTTAATGATAATTAAAAAAACTAATTTAATTAATGTTTTGATTCTGTCCTATGTTTTAAAAATTTTATTAATTTTTAACTATTTAATAAAAAGTAGCTAAAAAAAATTTTTTGTTTTGATCTAAGTAGGGAAAGACTTAAAACTATTTTTTATATTACTCTTTTTTTATATATTTAGCTCTTTTATTAAATAAAGTTGATTCAAGTCCCCCGCATATTTTCCTTGACATTCTATATATTAATGTACCAACGAAAATATAATGCAGTATATATAACGAGAGTTATACAATTTAATAATTACCGTTATTATTTATAATTAAAGTTAGCTAATATATATAGTTATATATATAATTAATAATAATAATAATATATAGTTATATGATTAGCTTTAATATATATATTTAATATAAATAGTTTATATATACTGTTAGTATTGTATAATCATAGTTTACAGAATATATAATATATATAAAAAGGATTTAAATTTTCTTGGTATATCTCTTTTTTTGAATGCAATCAGCGGGGAAACAGGTTTTGTTAAAATCGACCCCGGAAGGGTGGGGGGGGTTGACAGATGAAAATCCCCTTTTTTGAATTGTTTGCCCAACAAATGAAATTTGGCAAGAATTTTTTTTTATTTTAACTATCCCCAAAGTACAAGTTTTGTGGAAATTGATTTTCGGGGGGTTTTTGAGGCGTTATAAATAAAAATTCCAGTTTTTAATTATACGTATTTTATTTTATTGAGTACAGAACCTCTACTAAAGATGATTTTTCGAAAATTGGCCCCTTAGAGAATTGCGAGGGTTTTAAGGGGCGTAAAAGAAAAAAGATAATCCCGTTTTTGAACTATTAGGCCTACAGACTTGAAATTTAACAGGCATGTTCTCTTCATGGAGTAGAGAATTTTCATGGAAGGTCCCCTATAAGAAGGGTCTTCGCAAAAATTAACACTTAAAGGAGGTTGCGAGAGTGTTTTAAATTTAAATAAATATCCCTTTTATGAATAACTAAAATTCAACCCCTTGAAATTTGGAACAAAAAATGTTTTACTTTTGCTGCGCAGGGATGAGCTAAGACGAGATTTTGCTAAAGTTGACCCACATGGGTATTATTTCAGGGGCAATATAGAGTTTTAAAAAATCCCTTTTTTAAACTACTAGACCATCAAACTTAAAATTTGGCAAATATATTTTTTGTTGATCAGAGATATGCTAAAAATTCTTTTTTGGTTTAATTTGCAATTTACTTAAAATTAATACATTAAAATTTGTTAATCCTTTTATTTCTATTGTTTTATTTATCAATTCACCCGTGCGAAGAACGGGTATATACCAGCTATTAAATATATAAGGGAGATAATCCATGTGAAATCAATTTTAAAACACAACTGATAAAATTTAATACTGAAATGATTGAAACAGAAATGAAAATTATAATTAAATACAGGGTTATCACAGAAATGAATGACCCGATTACAAAAATTAATAATTCCAAGATGAATAAACAGAAAACGATAATTAAGATGTCATTGTAAAGATAAAACATGAAATTTTTTTCGTACATAACGTTTCTTGAAGTTAAGTAAAATTTGTTTTCAAAAATGCTCAATGTGACTTTCTTTAGTCACCAGTATAATATCATTAGGAACCTGGTCGTCCTGGACTTTTGCCTTTACACAGGCATCCAGTTTCCTGGAGCTGTTTATACCTTCTTTTTATACTCTTAGATGTCAGTGCATTTATATGGTACTTTCTCCGAAATTCACGCTGAAAGGTGATCACTGACAGACTTTTTGCAAACTAGAGCACACAAAATGCCTTCCCCCTTCGCGACGCCCTTTTCACTTCTGTTCCCAATTACAGCTTTGCTGCCACATATTGAGACAACAAGTAATATAAAAAAAAATGTAAGTCAATTCCTACTTAGATCAACAAAGAAAAATTTTATTTTAGCTATTATTTATTAAATAGTTACAATTAATATAAATATGTATATTCATAGGACAGAATCACAACGTTAAGTGGTACTGAATTTCTATTAATTATCATTAAAGTATCGTATTGTCATCCAGAACAATCGTCTGTATAAAATTTCAGTTTAACTTGAGGAAAAACGCTTTAGCTTTAAAACGTGAAAAAAAAAAATCTTTTAAAGTTTTGACCCAAGTCGTTAAAAATGAAACCAACGTAGCTCTGTATCTGTAATTCTTTAAATAATTAGTTTCAGTCAATTAATTCTAATTGCGTATAATTAAATTATCGTATTTTTCCCCCCAAACAATAGTGTATAGAAAATTTCAGCACGATGAGCGCTTTAAAACGTGAGAAAAAAAACCTTTTCAAGTTTTGACACAAGTCGCCCAAATGGTCGCTAAGTTGCCAAAAATGATGCCAAAGTGGCTGTATTTTTAATTATTTGAATAATTAGTTTTAATCAATTAGTTTTTATTAGTTATAATTAAATTAGTGTATTGTCATCCAAAATAATCCTGTATGTGAAATTTCAGCTCAATGGAGCACTTTAAAATGTATTTTATTAACGATTGAAAATTCCACCAAAATAAATATACAGAGTGTGTGAGCTAATAGTAGGAATTAAAAAACAATGTTTCAAACTCTAAATTTCATATTTTATCTTTACAATGGCATATTAATGATCATTTTCTATTTATCTATTTGGGAATTATTAAATTTTGTAATCAAGCTATTCATTTCTGATAATCCTGTATACTGATCTCTACAATATAACCGAGTCAAAACATACATTATCATTGGAAAATTCTTCAACCAGTAAAAAAGGTCCTCTGACCCGAAATTCTTTCCTTTTGCGTAAAGCGAAGACAGCTTTTGGCATGCCAAATCATTTACCGATTTAAAATATTTCACTCTCCATCTTTTGTTTTCTCAAAGAGACAAAAGCATCATTCTTCTTCCCCAAACACCGTCACACGCATCCACTTCCCTGCTGCCATTGGTCAACGAGTGTTCCACCAGGAATCATCCATCACCGCGAAGTTGACACCGTGTTTAGGGGGAAGGCGAAAATCAATCGAGTTGATGTATGGTCTGGTGTCATTACTGGACACTTGGAAAGACACCCAAGAATGTGTCAGAAGTTGTCGAGTTTAACATGTTGTGACATGCCTGTGTGAACTCGGTGTCAGGGTTGGAGACAAGAAATGTTATAGATGAAGGTTAAGATGTGTATCAAAAGGAGAGTGAAAGGCGTGTGTTTGTTTGCTGTCGTTTAAACAAACAGTGATGTAACTAAATTAGTTTATACGCCCTCTCCGGTAAAATGAAAATATTGTGGGACCAAGGACTTCGTGGCTAGGCCTAAAATTGTTAAAGAAGTCTTTGAAAATTGATTACTAATCGATTTATATATCAATTTACTAGGGAATTATAAAATATGATTTCGATTTAAGGAAAAACAAGTAGTATAAAAAAAAATAGTTTTAAAGTCAATTCCTACTTAGATCAACAACGAAAAATTTTATTTTAGCTTTTTATTAAATAGTTACAATTAATATAAATATGTATATACATAGGACCGAATCACAACATTAAGGGGTTAATTAGTTTTTTAATTATCATTAAAGTATCGTATTGTCCTTTTAATTTCAGTCCAACTGAATGCTTTAACACGTGAGAAAAAACCTTTTTTTCAAGTTTTGACACAAGTCGCCAACGTGGCTGTATTTGTAATTCTTTAAATAATTAGTTTTAATCCATTAATTTTTATTCATTATAATTAAATTATTGTATTGCCATCCAAAATGATCCTGTAGGTAAAATTCCAGCTCAATTCAGCGCTTTAAAATGTATTTTATGAACGATTGAAAATTCCACCAAGATAAATATACAAATATATAAATAAATAAATATATAGACAGTGCGAGCTAATAGTGTGTGTAGGAATTGAAAAAAAATTAAGTCAATTCCTACTTAGGACAACAAAGAAAAATTTTTATTTTAGTTACTTGCAATACTTTACTAATTACAATTAATATAAATATGATAGAATCACAATATTAAGAGTGGTAAAACAGAAAGTGGTTTTCCTTGCAATTTCCCATTTTCCTTTCTATATAGGATGTTGAACTATTTTTGTTTGTTTGTTACTATTTATTCATTAATTAAATTTAATAATTCCAATAAAATAGTATAGTAAAAATTAGAAATTAGGCCATCCCAGGTGGTAATTGAACCCACATTGAACCTTTCGATTAGAAGTTCAACGCACTATCCATTGCGCTAAAGGGACACAGCAAGCTACTTTCTTTTTTATATATGATGTTGGACTATTATTTTTGTTACTATTTATCCATTAAATAAAAAAAAGTAATGAATTAATATTTGAAAAACTGTATTAACATCAAGTGTCATCCACTACAAGTTTTAAAAAAAATGTATTTGAACTTAAGTGGATGAATAAAATGTATTTTATTAACGATTGAAAATTTGAATAAGATATATACATATACTGTAAAATCCAGCGTATAACGCGCACTTTTAACACAAAAAAAATAAGATTAAAATTCACGTATGAGCCTTATACGCCTGATATAAAAATGATAGCTTTAAATTTTTTTAAAAAAAAGCATAAAAAAAAATTCGACTTCTACATAGATCTAAATACTGTTTATTTAAAAGAAATCTCATTCCTTGTGAACTTAGAGGGTTGTAGTTCTAAAAGTATACTATTTTTTTGTAAAGTTTGTGGAATAATTCAAATGAATGACTTAAAAACATAAAAGCATTGCGCACGTACATTTCAGGTTTCTTTGTAAAAAAGGGTGAATATACCTAAAAATTAAATTACCTACGGCGAATATACCTAAAAATTAAAAATTGCAGCTTGAAATTATAGGTGTGCTTTATACGGCGGTGCGCGCTATACATCGAATTTTACGGTATAAATAAATATATTGCTAAATGGATCCGGGGTTCGAGGAATTTATGCAGACTAGTCGAAAAAAACAAGACAGTTCTTTAAGAGCGATGAGAATTTATTATAGAAAATCCAATCCTTTTAATACAGGATTCAGCAGCAATATTCGCAAAATAAATCTCAGAAGGTCTTCATACCTTCAACAGCACTCAGACACAATTATCGGTGTCTAAAATACACGATATAAAAGATTATTCACAAGCAATCACTCGTTCAACAGCCAAAGTAATCACTAATCGCTTCAACAGTCAAAGCAATACTAACTGATCGCTAGTCAAAACCAGACTGACTGACTTTCGGCGAGCATCTCTGGTTTTTATATCCCTCGCGGATAATTCGAGAATGACCCACTGCATCATAGATCTTGAAATTAGTAGATTTCTCTACTAATTTCTAGAAGAATCCAGAGGGTCCCGAATTCACCAAAAATGTTCGCCAACTTGGTCGCCAAAAACGACGCCAAGTTGGCTCTTTCGCCAAGATTTCGCCAAGTTCCCATTGAATCACCATTATAACGTGCAT
Organism: Trichonephila inaurata madagascariensis; assembly: GCA_019973955.1. Classification (NCBI taxonomy): domain Eukaryota; kingdom Metazoa; phylum Arthropoda; class Arachnida; order Araneae; family Nephilidae; genus Trichonephila; species Trichonephila inaurata. The sequence goes on along the minus strand of BMAV01023346.1, from coordinate 4,264 downwards.
TTCTTGTGTATATTCCATTTTAACGTAAATTAAATCTAATTTAGAGTAAGATAAAGGCATTACATATCCAAACACAAAATATTTACACTATTTTACACGAAATTCGTTACAATATATAGGGAGAGTGGGAACTAATAGTAATAACTGAAAAATAATGTCAAAATACCTACGTTTTACACTGCTTAACTGTGTTTTTTCTTTCTTTTTTTGGTCAATGTTTAAAATTATTACCTAAAGCAAAACTCAAAATTCAATTATACTAACTGACATATTCAATGTATCAAAATATCTGGCATCAACTAACATATAAATCCAGATTATTTTTCATATTAAAATTTCTTTACTGTTGTTCAAGTATACAGAGTACCTCGAACCTCATTGTCAAGCAGGCATGGGGTGAAAAAGGGGGGGAAATTGTATAAGTTTTGGAAAAGATTTTAAAAATTAAGAATTCCATATCACTCTTCCAAAAAATGGTATCCATTTCATTTTTAAAGTTATTGCTCAATTTGAATTACTCGCTTGAAATTAGATTTTTGCAAATTAACCCGTTTTGTAAAAAAAATTGAAATAGTTATTAGTGTTAGAACAAGTAATACAAAAAAAAAATTAAGTCAATTCCTACTTAGATTAACAAAGAAAAATTTTATTTTTGCTATTTTTTATTAAATAGTTACAATTAATATAAATATGTATATACATAGGACAGAATCACAACATTAAGTGGTAATTAATTTTTATTAATTATCATTTATAAGTATCGTATTGTCATCCAAAATAATCGTTTATATAAATTTCAATTGAACTGAATACTTTAACACGTGAAAAAAAAACCTTTTCAAGTTTTGACACAAGTCGCCAAAAGGGTCGTTAAGTCGCCAAGAAGGATGCCAACGTGGTTGTATTTGTAATTCTTTAAATAATTAGTTTTAATCAATTAATTTTTATTAATTATTATATTATTGTATTGTTATCCAAAATAATCATGTACATAAAATTTTAGCTCAATGGAGCGCTTTAAAATGTATTTTATTAACGATTGAAAATTCCACCAAGATAAATAAATAAATATATAAATAAATAAATAAATATATAGATATTGTGAGCTAATAGTAGGAATTGAAAATGAAGAGTTTTCTTTGTTTTTCTTACATTTTTTCAACTAATAATTAAATAAAGCAAATGTTTTTTGTATCATTTTGTTTGCAATTGCATGTAGATTTTAGATCCGTTTACGAATATTAAATAGGTTTACAAATTCTGAAGTTATTCATCAAAAACCGCGACTAAAGAAACACAAATAGTCTGTAGGATTGAAATGAATTACGATTAACCAATTAAATAAAATCTTGTGTTGGCGAATCAACTTTCCAGGATTTTTCACGAAAATTTAATGCAATGTTTTGTTTCTCGGTAAATCGTTTGGGTCATTAGCTCCAAATACAGTTCAAATTCTAAATAATATATAAAAAAAAATTTAAGTCACAATTCCTACTTAGATCAACAAAGAAAAATTTTATTTTAGCTGCTTTTGATTTAATAGTTAGAATTAATATAAATTTGTATATACATAGGACAGAATCATAACATTAAGTGGTAGTTAATTTTTTTTAATTATCATTAAAGTATGGTATTGTCCTTTTAATTTCAGTGCAACTGAATGCTTTAACAAGTGAGAAAAAAACCTTTTCAAGTTTTGACACAAGTCGCCAAAAGGGTCGCTCAGTCGCCAACGTGGCTGTATTTGTAATTCTTTAAATAATTAGGTTTAATCCATTAATTTTATTAATTATAATTAAATTATTGTGATGTCATCCAAAATGATCCTGTATATAAAATTTCAACTCAATTCAGCGCTTTAAAATGTATTTTATGAACGATTGAAAATTCCACCAAGATAAATAAATAAATTTATAAATAAATAAATACATATATAGACAGTGTGAGCTAATAGTAGGAATTGAAAAATAGAAAGCGTTTTATACCATTATGGCATCTTAACTAAATGGACCATTTTTTGAGAAACTTACCTCGGTTTGTATGTAATATTTTTCTTTCTTTAGAGCGTCAAATTTAGGCATATATTATTTTCTCAAACCGACTCAAATAACTTTAATTCTAACCACACCAGCAAAGTGTTTAGTTCAATTTGTGACTTTAATTAATATTATGATTCGGTAAGATCCCATTACTGAAATCTTCTCTGTGAAATTATGTAATTTTTGGTCACAGTACCTATTGATGTGAAGGAGGATGTCAACGGAGGTGTTTTTAAAATGAAGATGTTCTGCAAATAAAATATTTCTCTATGATTGTTATTGATTGCAGCGAACAAGTATTGCTCCATTTTGGAACCTTAACAAAATGGGACATCTTATGAGAAACTTGCCTGGGATTGTATAAGCAATATTTTTCTTTTTGCCGAGAAACTAAGTTAAGTGACATTTTCTCAAACACCGACTTACACAAACTACGTTAATTTTAAGTAAAAGAGCAAATGTTTTTGTCCGACTTGAGACTACAAATAATAGTACGGCTATGTAAATTGCCGTTAGGTAATTATCGTAAAATTGTGAAATTTGTGGTCACAGTAACTGATGATGGAGGGTGTCAATTTTTCGCACAAAGACTGACTTCAAAGCCCAAACTTTTACATGTGAAATGAAAAACAGGAAAACAGATTAGTATAATTGCAATGTAAAAACTTGGTATAGTGATTCACTGTCATTTTACAATTCTTGGAACTTCTGATTAACTGTTTATTAAGAGGCATTACGATGAACTACGTTCAAGTGATGAGGACGACACCTAAACTGACATCCTCCTCTCCAAACTTCCACACCGTGCCAATGTTGGATTTGCTGAATAATATTAGATAGTCTTACACCTGAGAGAGATTAAATTCTATCGTGTATATGCATTCCAAAGGAAAAAAGACACAAAAAATATATTACATTTATTATTATTTTAAAGACTTTAAAATAATAATAAATGTAAGGATTCTTATATCTCAGAATGGATTTTTTAAATTATTATTTAGGCTAAAAGAATTCAGTAATAGCATAAAAACTGAAAAGATATCCTTCTTTACTAACAGGAATAGTGAGATACATTTACTTTCAAGGATATTTGTCACATCGAAGATGTGTGAATAAGACTTAAGTAAATCAGTGCTTCTCAAACTTTTAATATTTGCGACCCAATATTCAACCACATAATTTTCATCGCACTTCTATACAATAACAATCCATTGAACTCAATAATACTATACCTTGACGCTAAAGCTACAATACGAGTTTAACCTTTTAACTGCCACCGACGTATATAAACGTCTCACTCAGTAAAACGTTAAATGCCCCTGACGTATATTTACGTCTTTCTGAAGTACGATCTTTACTGTGCACTGCTATCCATAAAATTATTCCAAAGGCTTTGAAATGCAATAAAAGGACCTTGACAGTGTTTACGAAGGATTTACTTATTTCAGAGGATTTCCTCTTATTTATTCCCTTTCTCCCCCTCCCTTAATACATCACATACACGCACCTACTTGAAAAACGTTGCCATTAGGGAGAGAATCGCGTAACTTTCAATCGGCAGTTAACGGATTAATTATAAACCGTACAAATTATCAAGATAATTGTTAATTTTTGTATATAATTTTAAATGTGACAGTTCCATGGGATCACTGGTAATTATTAAACTTGTTCTTAACTCTTAGTATTGCAAAATTAGCTATAAAATACATTGTACAGTACTGATGCATTTATAAGAGTATTATATCAGTGTAAATGGGTATTTTTTATTTTTTATTACATCATAATGTATTTTATTTGTTCACTTTCAGTAAATTAATAATTTTTTTTAAATAATCTTTTGTTTTCGACTTTAAAATATGCTCTCCACCACCCCTCGTAAAGTTATCACGCCCCCTAGGGGGCACACCCCACGGTTTGAAAAACGCTGCAGTAAATATTGTGACGTCTCTCGCGTCTTTCTGTTAACATAACTCCTATGTTCTTTGACGGCCACGATTAATGGCAAAACTTTTCCAACCCAATACCAAGAAGATAAACGATCATAATATGTAAATAAGATATACTATAAAAGGATAGAAGCTTAGATATAGCGTGGCAAGCTTAGAGATAGCGTGGCAAGCTTAGAGATAGCGTGGCAAGCTTAGATATAGCGTGGCAAGCTTAGATATAGCGCGGCAAGCTTAGAGATAGTAGTGTGGAATTATTCTGATCGATAGCGTGAAAAA
>BMAV01023345.1:44751-90876 GCA_019973955.1 Trichonephila inaurata madagascariensis | reverse complement strand
TCTAAATGTGAAATAAAGTGGATTACCATTCAACAAGACTGCCTCATCAATACCATCCATATTATATCAACAGCGGCGTAATGGAGAACATTAGGACCCACTGGCAAAGTCATGTTTTGGGCCCCAAGCCGGATCTTACAGGTTTAAGTACTTGGCGTCAGTCAGGCTTTGGCCCCTAGAACCCCCACCCCACCCCCACGATGCTGGGGTTGCGGGGGTGTTGGTTACGCTACTGTATATCAACCATCTAAAATATGATCATCGCTAAAGAAAACCTTACCAATGGCCATTGTCTTTCATATACATGCTTATAGTCATTTGAGGGCATTTAGGAATTCTTAGAAGTAATTTTCTGTTGTGTTTTTTTAAGGTTTTGTAACTTTTCTATTCGAGTCTATTTATGACAATTTTGGTGACCCTTAAAACAATAAGAGAAAAAATAAGCAAATATTTGTTTTGCTTTTTAAAATTATCTCTGAAACATTTAATTTTATTTAAATAAAAATATAATACAGAAAGTAAAACAGAATTTCTATAAAACAAATATTAACAATAAGCAAATAGCCAATATCTGTTTTTAATTTGTTCTTAGTTCCTCATTGTCCTACATTCCAGTAATCTTTTAATGCTTAATTTACGAGATCGATAATAAAATTAATCGATAATCTTAAAAAATTTTATGTCTATAATACTAACATAAAATAATCTATGACTTCAATCTGTTTGAGAGAGGATCTGTGCATATGAAATATCATATTTTTTTTTAAAAAATGTTAACATTTGTTTTCCTTTTTTATTTATGCTTTTGATGAGAGAATATGGGATTTTGCAGCACCCGGCTTATTCATCGGATCTGTCAAGAAACCAACTTTAATTTTTTTTTTCAAATATTCAAAACAGTTTTTAACGGTTAAATAGGGTGAAAAGGAAGAAAGCTTGATAAATTCCGATTCAGAGCCTATTGATTTTAAAGATCAGAACTTCTTTAAAACCGGCATCTATGCATTAAAATCTATTTGGGAAAGGTGTATTAAAGCAAGTGCAGTATATTTTTTTATTAAATAAACATCTTTAGAAAAATATATGTAATTTCATGTAATCACTTAAAAATCCGGCAAGTCAAACGCACCAACTTTTGATGTTTATCCTTATTAATATTATAAACGCGAAAGTTTGTATGAATGTTTGGAAAAACAGACGAATGGATTTTAATGAAACTTTACAATAATGTAGCTTATACATCAGAATAACATATAGACAATAGTTTATGAAGATATTGTGTGAAGCTTCCGAAATATCACGATAATTGTCAATCTGTCATCTGCAAAAAAGCCAGTTACAGCATATATATATCTTTTATGTGTAAAGCAAAACTTTCGCTTTTTGTTTTGTCTACGTCATGCCTTAGTGCGCGCTAGCTTTTAATTTATTCCTTTGATCAGTGCAATCACTATTTTTTTTTAATTTCATAATAAAACTATATTTCGAAGGAAGAGGTGGTGGCACGATTTTAACATAAAATAAATATAGCAGAAAGTAATATTAACGTATTTCACTTCCAGATATAAATCATTTACACTATTTTAAGCGTTCATTACACAAAATGTGTAACAATGTGTTGCTTTTGCTGAGCAGAGATCAGTTTAGGAAGGTGTTTTCAAAAGTCGACTGACAAGAGAATTGCGGGGAGTTATAAGTAAATAAAAAAAATCCCTTTTATCAGCTATTAGATCTACAGACTTAAAATTTAACAAATATGTTTATTTTTTCTGCACAGCTGAGATATGCAAAAAAGCTTTTTTTTTTTTTTGCAATTCACGCAAAATTAACTCATTAAAAACTTTTTTGTCCTTCAATTTGTATTGTTTAAATTTTCAATTTACCCGTGGGAAGAACGGGTATACCAGCTAGTAAGATAATATAATATTCATAATAAAGTTTAAAATTCAGTATTAAATAAAATTGGAACTTTTGGACAAATTTTTCAAAAAAAAATTTATATTTAGGTGTTATTTCACATTAGTGATGAAATAAAAAAAAACTAATCTTGTTAAAAATATTATAATAATATAAGTAGAATTACTTTAAGTAATAAGACCTACTAGTAGAATATCAGAAAATTTGGCATGATTTATATCTTGAGTTATTACATTATGTTTAGATTTTTTTAAAAAAAAAAAATTCTCTAATCAAAGATATACATAGCATATTTTTTTAAAGAGAAAACTAACTGGGTAGAAAAATGTGATGAAAATATAAATACATAAAAATAAAGTTTACTTTAATACTTTTATTTTTCACAACATTGATTGATGAGGTAACTTCACAAAAAGGCTTTCTAATCAGTTTTATGCAAGAATAAATTTTAAGGAAATGTAAGGGCTTGATTTTCCATTTAATAAAATGGTGCACGCATACAAGATTTTTTTTTTTTAAAAAGAGTTTTCAAAATCATTAACTCATTAATTTCAAGTCCATCATTTGAGGCTTCCACCATTTTAAATTTTCATGACTTAATGAAAGAGTATTATTTGCATTCTTTTTGTTTTTTTGGAATATTACTGGATAATTTTTTTTATAAATAAGATTTTTCATATTTAAATAAATTTCTAAAAAATTGTTTACTAATAGTTCTCTGTTAAGAAAGAAGATAAGAAAAACATTTCAAGAAGTTAGTGCATAAAATTGTGGAAGTTCGATCCTAATTGTTTATTAATATTAGATGTATTTATGTAAGTAATTTTTTGTTAACTAAAACTACAGAATTCTCTCCATGTCAACAGTAAACAATAATTTTCCCCCTCAACAGAATTGTTTTTGTAAATTTAATCTAACAACAATATTTACATGAGGTCTAGAATTGTCCATCAGTTATTGAACCCAATTTAAAGTCATATGAAAAAATGGAATCGTAAAAATAAACCAAAAATCAATATTTATTTTTGTTAGATTTTTTTTTCAAGTGTGACTGTTATAGTGAAATATGCTTCACTATAGCATCAGAAAGATTGAAAATCTGTACTCTGAAATTGGATCGGAATTAATTTGTAATTAATTTTGTCAAATATATTACTATTGATATAAATATTTCATCCATTCAGAAAAATTCGTTATAAGATTAATCAATACATTTTATTTATATTTTACATTTTATTTATTTAAGGTTATTTTAGTTAAACTTTTCTATCGATGCTGTACTATATTTCTTTATTTTAAGGTTCGTGTTCAATTCCAAAAAGAAATATGGTAAAATTACATTCCATCATTTTGTTAACAAACCACGCAATATCGAGTAACTACCAGAACAACAATTTAAAAACAAAAAAACAGACGGAAAAAACAAAATAAAAAAACAGTCCTGTTTGCACCTTTTCACTAATCCTTTTAATCTTGGTGCTCTTATTAAGAAGCTTTGGATCCGAATATTCAGTTGACCTGGACGAGACCTGGAAAGTGCTGTTTTATTGGATTGCACACAGTTAAGTTTTTAATAATTTGCCCTAAGAATTTAGATAGTTAATTAATTTTACTGCTAATTCGGTTTATTTTCTTGCTTGATAGTGAATTAGTAAACCAAATAAATTTTGTTATTTTTGTAAGTGTCAGAGTTTATTGGGAGTCCCAAACTTCACCTGCAACCTTAGGGTTGCCACAAAGTTACAATTGAATAAAATTAAATCGAAAAAAAATCATCGCTGCCACATTGCAAGTGAAATAATCAGTTGTTTCTTTTTTATCAATATGAATTTCCCCATCGAATGGATGGCACTAAAATTTCCCTATTGTAGGGATTACCAAGAATCTGTGCCATGAATAACAGTATAGTAACTTCAAGCTGCAAAACCACACGAGGGCAATTGACGATAGACCTCGTAATTTTGAATGATGGTTAACTGACAAAATAAAAACACCTGAGCCGGCATCCTCCTCTCCTAACTTCCACACCACACCAACGGGAGGACGTTTGGGCCTCGACAGGTTTATCGTGCAACGGCCCCTTCTTCACATTGGGTCCTCAGCGGCACCAGGAATATGAATTTATTTTATGTTATGTTTATTGTCGTTGTCCTTCAAATTCCTGATAATTAAATAATACGATCAAGAAAAATCACTTTAATTAAGGTATCCGACTACCCTAAAATCATGATTTTTTTAAAAAATAGACAATTTTTTATTTATTTATTTATTTTTTATTATTTTATTTTATAGGCCATCTTATTTATCTTTATTAAAGTACCAAGTCCTTTACTTTCTATTCACTAGAGCAAACTCTACAAGTGATTTCGTAAAAGCGGATGCCATAACTTTACATTAAGGTATCAAACTTTAAAATGCGTTTTACTCGAAATGTGTTTCATCCGAAAAAGCTCAAACGGGGACATCGATTGCTCAAAAAGTTTTTTAAATAATTTTCTGACATTCTTTGTGTATCTTCTGTATAACAGTAGAAGTGTTTTAACCTTCAGATTTATCAATCGCTGTTTTATTACAAAATTTACAGTTCTTTATGTAAATATAATCACTGTTTTTTTAAGCAATTTCATATAATAACTAAGATAAAGTGCTTTAGTTTTTGTAAAAATTAAAGTATCTCGTATCCTGAAGGTCATTTCAAAAAGGAATAGCAAAGTAATACGTCAAAATCTAAAAATTGAGAATATGTTCATTTATTATTTGTATAGAGAGGGCCCCGTTTATGTAATTTTTTTGTCGATTTTTATCCATTTTTTCCCATTTTAACAGTAATAATTTATTTTTCTCTTCTTAATTTTAACATTTTTATCTTAAAATATACTAAATAAATCTAAAAACCACAAAAAAAAAATCTCCATTTCTCCCTTTTTTAAAAAAAAAGTTGTTGCAAGTAGTCAGATACTTTAAGCATTCCTAGGGGGGGGGGGTTACCCCCTGTCTATCTAAAGGTGGACCAATCCCCATTGTGCAAATTATACAACTGTCCATTCGCATTGCTCAAATTGTAGAGCTGTAAATTTACATGTATTATGAAGTTCTATTTATTTGTTCTTTTTTTCGCAAAATTCGTTCTTGGCTCCTCTCTTCAGTTAAATTCATCATTGAAGCTGCATTGTTCAACACTTTATTGATAAATTCCACAGATTTTGATGAACCTGCAGCTCTTATAGCTTCCTGGAAAGTTGAACATTTAGTTCCGTTGATTAATTAGTCTTCGTAGGAAAACACCTTTGTCTTCTCACGTAACGATTCCAGTCCACTCAATTGCTGCGATATTTTTCTGCCAACGCTTGCAAAAATGTACTGTAGCAACCGTATTGGCGACATTAAATAAAATGAAACACATGGTTGCCAATTCAGCGCGTACGACCATACGAAATCGGGGTTGCCAGTTTGGCCAGTTATCTTGAGATAGTACGTAATAAATTTATACAGCATCACTGAAATTTTTTTTTATATATATATTGAGAAAAAAAGTATTCCTTTTCTGCCTTATAACTGACTATTAAATTTCAAGATTCAAATAATATCAAATTATTTAAATTATAACGTTAGAAAAAGAAAGGCTACTGGTGTATATTTTCTTACAGCAAGCAAATATACGATTTATAATTTAAAAATACTAATTATATATACTAAATAAAACAAGAAAGTAGCCCGATAAAGTATTTATCCTATAAAATGACATTGTTTCTTCGTATATTGAATAAATTACTATTTTTACAAATTTCATAATATTTTAACGGAGTTGATTAAATTCTAATATTTTTTTGACTTTTCAATTAAAGTCTTATATTTAGTTAAAACCTTTAAAATTATTGTTAAAAGAAATTAGCTTAATTATTGGAATTTTAACTTTTACGCTTCTAATTAGTATTCTAATGAAACAATATTATTTATTATTTCTCAAATACAGTAAGTTATAATTCTATCATTTGTTCTAACACTGTTAACGTAATTAATTAAATTTGTATTTTTTAATAATGCATTAAAGGTATTCATACTAGTAGTTAAATATTAATTATGTTTTTCGATGTTACATCAATTAGTAATATACTCGGTGCACAGAATGTGTATTTTTAATTCAAAAATAATTTATTTCATTAACGGATTGCACGAATTTATCTTTTAATGAGTTGTAAAATTGCTTTAAATGAAATTACTGAATAAATTTATATTATTTATTGAACAAATATATGAACTCAGTTTTTTATGCATTAATTTTAATTAAAATGTATCTAATTTATACGCGAGTGCTAACTGTTTAAATGTTTTCGTTAACTATCTATAAAACAGATATATACATACACTCACACACACACATATATATACGACCTTCTAATTTAGTTGTAATCTTTTGATTATATTTCTCCACTTTTTTCATTCGAACTTAAAAGTAATAATCAATTATATATATTAATTTTAACATTTTAAATTTTTTTTCTTCTTTACTATATCAAATGAAGTAATTTGTAATGTTATAAAATAATGTATTTGTATTCTCTTATTCTCCGAAACAGCTGACGTACAGCAAATATAGCGCTGTGGGAGGTTTCATAAATCTAAAACAAATTTCGTGTGAGCCACTATTTGAGAGTGTACAGAGTATCCATGTTAACCGAATGGTCATGGTTGCAGCCTCATAGCCGGCTTTTTCCAATCATGGATACTAAACTTAGTTCCACAGAAGACTCACCGTGTAAAGGGACTGACGTATGATAAATCTGTCGAGGCTCAAAGTTATCCCGTTGGCATGATGTGGAGTTTGAAGAGGGGCTGTCAGCTTGGTTGTCATCCTCATCACTTGACCATAGCTCAAAATTACAAGCTCCACGGCTAATAATCTTCGTGTAGCTTCAGATTGCGACCTTAAAATCAAATCAAACCAAGACTGTATAAGGAGTGATGCGAGAGAGCTAGATTTGGACGTAGTACAGGATAAGGTGTCAGATATAAAAGTTTTTGATCGAGGACAGATTGTTGGGACAGATGATCCATTCCACCTCTAAAAAAGTGCACCAAATGCAGCGGACAGCAGAGTGTGGAAAACGCACAGTCATCGATAGATAGCTGTACCATTTAAAAACGTTCTGCAGTTCAAAAGATTACAAGACAGGTTAAAACTGGCGTGTAAGAAAATGTTAGCAGATGCAACATTAAAATTCCTCATTTTACTACGAGATGCAGAAACCCTCGTTCCATCAGGGTACATATGCTGACCACGCATCACAAGGTGCTAAGATTAACATGGGCACTCGCTTCACCCCCATGAAGTGATGGATACTACTTTTCCTGGCTGGGTATTCATTAAATTGATGGTGGGTGTTTTCACGTAGGTAGAACTTTTATGAGGACTGAAATAGACCCCTGGAGAGCATCTGAAATCGATTCCTAACAATGCTTCTATGATAATCTTGATGACCAAATGTCTCAGTTCGTGCATCTTCAGAATTTCATTAAAGACTCTTTCCTTCAACAAGACCATATACAAGGCAACAACTCCTTAACTACATCCTAAAGATCAGATGAATAATCAAAATTTAAAGCCACTTTTCCTTGGTCATCTTAGATCACCTGATCTCTTTCTATAGAGAAAGATGCACTATCATTTGACTCTTCTTGATTAAAACCTTTGTGAACTGTGAGAGATTAGTGAAAGATCCATATGGCTTCCAATGCTTTGAGTGTCTAGCAGAATCCATATTGTTTCTTATATCAGGCGAAAGATGAAGCTGTACGATTCTAGATAGGTTTTTTTTTCTAACTATATTGTTCTTTTGTGTATTGTGTATACAAAATTATTTTTCCAGCTAATTGTTTTCTTTTTAGGAGCAAATGTTCCAACTGCAGAACACGTTTCTATCCCCTCCCCCCTAATTTGATATCTATCTCGAAATTCCCTAATGTAGCTTTCAAAGGGGAAAAAAAAATGTTTGGAAATTCTTTAAATTTTTTTTAATCTTTTTACTAAGGGATATACAAAATGCACTAATTTACAGAAAGTTTTTTGTCACATCTATGATAAGTTGTTATTCTCAAGTGAAGAAACAAGTTTTTATCCATCACATCCAATTCGTCGCCGCGTAAGATATTTCAAATTAATCTTGTTTGTTTTATATGAGTCTTTGCAAAGATAATTCTCTGTGGTGTAGTACATAGTCAAGGGAGGCAAATTATTGTTATGAATGAAAAAAATGGTGAACATACAAGGTGATAAACTTCTTAAGTGAAATTGATATGTAAACAAAACTTTGAAATTTTTCAGAGCAGCACAAGAAAAAATTTTAAGGAAAACATAGGCAATTAAAACACTCTTTTCACGCCAGCTTAAGATTTTTAAGATTTTAATTCAGACTTAGAAAAATATATTTTTTTTTCTCTTTTATTCTAATCAAGTCTTGGGAATAAAATCGGCAGAATTTTGTAGCATAGTTAATAAGTATATAGTTTAAAATTATAAGTATATAGTAGTTAAGTATAAATATATATCATCCTCACAGGAGTTATTGATTAATTTCAAACGTCGTGTGGGAAATGAATTATCTCAATGGAATTTACAAAATATTTTCACTAATACTAGACACACAGAGAATCAAAACAATTAAGAATGTGCAATTTGAAAAGAAGGAATAATTGAATTACCTGCTTTAGAATATAAATGTTGTTTTCAGTATGTATTTAACTAATTTTCTTTGTAAAACAACATTATATAAAACTATTTACTCTAAAATATTAAAGAAAATTGTGTGGTCTCTAAAGGGTTTGATTATATGTAATCCTGTTCAGCAGTTATTAAGTGTTACGAAAGGATTATAGAATTAAACACATTGTTTTTTAATTTAAAAGAACATTATAGATTTTCTATAGATTTCTTTCTGTTCAATTAACGTATTAATTTCATCACTTAGAAAATGATATTTTCGAATTTGTTATGATCAAGGCCATAATTTAATTAAATTTAGTTGACCTTGTCAAATTAATATGAATAAGTATGCCGTCAGCGAGTTATACATATATGGGAATAAAAAATTAATTGATACATTTTGCTTTAAGTAACATAACACTTAAGGAATAATTTTAAAATGACTTATAACTTTAAAATTTATTTGACTCATTTTCTAAATTTTTAGTTAAAAATTGAAGTTTTCATTAAATTTAATTTTTTGTCTGAAATTAGTATTTTATCAAACTTATATTTTATCTCCAAAGGTTGAGTGGCTACGGTAGCTTAGTGGCAGTGGCGTAACTGAGGCTATTTGGGCCCCTTCTAAAGTCAGGGTTTTAAAGTTGGATTTTACAAGGGTAGGTGCCCAGTTTGCAGTCAAGGTTTTAGGCCTCCACCGGAGCCTTTCCCTCCCCGTGATGTGGGGATTGCGGGGGTGTACGTTACGCCACTGCTTAGTGGTCATGGCCAAGAAACTCGTTATTTGCAGGTTATGATTTCAAGCTTTAGTGCCTCTCAAAATGTATAGGTGCCAATGTACGTTAAACTTGTTGTGGCTCAAAGTCCCCAAATTATCGTGATGTAGGAATTAGGAGACTAGGGTGCCAGCTCAGGTGTCATCCTTGACCATATATCACAAAACTATGAGGTCCGTCACCAGTAGCCCTTGTGTTGTTTTAAAAAGCGATTTTAATAAACCCTCACTCACTTCAATGGTTGAAATAAGCAGCAATATAATTATTTAGTAAAACATGGTTTTTCAAAAACTTCTGCTTAACGTGACAAATTTCAACTTGAACTTTTTTAATACCAATTTAAAACTTCCTCTTTAAAATCAGCTCGTGATATTTACGATTTGGAACTAAAATTTGTTTCTCTAAGACTTGCTTTTGAAATTCGGTTTCTTATAAAACTTCTTAGCAATGGCGTGACAGAAAATATTTGGGTCCCTCTACAAAATCAGGTTTTGTCTTAAATATTTTATAAATTTGTTATACCGAGTGTATATAATTAAACTTGAAATTTGCGAGCTGTCTATAGCAAAACCTATTCAGCGGAATTGCATGAAAATTGGGTAATGGCAGAATGAAGTGATGGGAATTTTATCAAGGGGAGAAAAAGCCAATGAATATCAAAAACCACCCCTAGGTGGCGTATCATAGCTTTATTGAGAACTTATAAATAAGCTTCAAAAGCTTACAAAACATGCTCAAGCCACAAGATGCATGCGCAATGACGACATACGTAACGCATTAAAAATTACTAGTTTTAAATCTCATATTCAGAAAATAGCAATTAATTATTTTAACGCTCTACCTCAAACCAATAATTCTAATATACATAATTTAATTCCTTACATTCCAAATGATAATACTAAAAGACCAAGAAGAATTCTTGATTCTTATAATCCTCCTTAAACTTAATTTTTCATGCAATCAATTTTTTATTGCACCATAGTTAGCTAAAATTTTACTTTCTTTTAAAATTTTGTCAATGTTGGCAAGTGGCAAGGGGCATGTAATTTACGGAGTACCTGTCCCCAAATGGGGGACGTACCTCTTCATCAGAATTAATAAAAAATATCACATCATAGGGATGGGGTGACATAAAATAAGAGAAGAAAAAAATAAAAGCAGGAGTATTTCTGGGCAGACCATAAACAATGGTGGATGCAGTCCGCGCACTAATGAAAAAGCTGCCCTGCTGACTGCAATTTTGTCAATGTTAATTCCTTTCTATCCCACTGGACAAGCGCCTCTCCATTTTCTAAATCTCAGCCCCCAGGGCGGCCCCAAATTTGGGAGTCACTGTTCCCCTTACCCAGCTAAAATCGAGGGGCAGCCTCAAAGCCCCACCCAACCCAAAAACTTTTTTAAATTTTTTTCGCCCAGATGAAGCCCATAGGCACGCCCCCCGGATCCCATCGTTCGACCAATCGCCGTCATCCCAATCAGCAAAAATGGAAAACACCATTTTCCCCAATCCCAACATCAAAGCTTGTCACGATTGGGAAGGGCTTTTTTAAAATCCAGACCCCAAAGAAAAACGCCTATTCAACAAAACATGCTCGATATGCTATCCACCATGGTCTGCTACCATTTGGAAGAATAAAATCTCATGTTCGACTGTTGAAAGCGGCAAAACCCGGGGGAATTTGGCTCAGGGGTTTCTATGCTTTTTTTTAAAGGTCGGATAAAAATGGAGGGGATTACGATAGACCATGGCCGAGGTTTTCCCCAAAAGCCAAAAGTTCAAAAGGTTTAAGTCGGGGGACTAGGAGGTAAAGGCTGTAAAAATGCAGGCTGATGATTTTTCTTTTCCACCGAAATGGCGGCGGAGCACTTGTTTCACACAACGGGGGCGATTTTTGGGGAACGAAACCCCCGGGCATAATCACTGTTTTTTGATCACACCCGTCCCTTCCCTTCCGAATGGTTGCATACAATGGTGAACCGCATATGGAGTATATTTTGTAAATTTTTGTAGATTATTTATATGTTCTCAATAAAGTTATGATACGCCATCTAGGGGTTTAGTTTTTTGGAAATTTGATTGTTTTTTCAAAATTCAATTTCATCGAAAATTTTTTAATTCTGTAAATTCCCCAAATTTTTTCTGAATTTCCCTTTGTATTATTTTTTACTATAGATTGCTACTAAATTTCAAGTTTAATTATGAACACCCGGTATATATACGTAGCATCAATCAGGCTTTGGGGCCCAAAAAAAATCCTGCTCCCCCCCGCGAGGGCGAGGGTGTAATTACCACTACTTCTTAGTTTCAATATTAGTTTAAAGGTACCCAATTACGTTCGGAACCGTGTTTTAAAAAGGGCATAAATGGATAATTTAGTTTTAACCCAAAATTGAATACATGTATAAAATTGTTTTAAGGACATTTTTACAAAAAATTTTTTTAAATACAATATTTTTGGCAGAAAATTAACTTAGAATAATCTTTTTTTTAAAAAAATTTTTCCTTTTTTGAAAAAAAGCTTCTATTATAATAATTTTTTTTGCCCCGTTTTTAATTAGACCCCTTTTACAGAGGGTCAACTAATTGATTTTTTTAAAAAATTAAAATTTTTTGGGTTACCCAATTTTAAAAAAGGTGGGCTTTTTTAAAAAAACCCCCTTTTTTAAAAATTTGGGGGGAAAATTCTAAAAAAATTTAATTTTTTAAAAAAATTTTTGTTGAGCCTTTTGTAGAGAGGGTCCGAGGGGCTATATACGGCAAAATATTTTTTTTAATCAACATTTTTTTAAAAAATTTTAAAAAAATTAAATTTTAAGAAATTTTTTTTTCAAAAATTTTATTTTAAATAAATTTTTTTTCCAAAAAATTTCCCCAAAAACAATTTTTTGATGTATTTAATCTGATGATACAAATATCAGAAAATTTTCCATTTATGCGCTTTTTAAAAACCGGTTCCAAAAATGTCGGAATCCTTTAAAAAACCAAAATTGGGTTATTTTAATGATGAAGATATTTACAAATACACGTTCTTTTATTTTTTTTAAAAGTGTTCGCAATTTTATAAATTTGTTTTAGATATTTTTATTTGTTGCTGTTCAGTTGTTCGACAATGTTCAGCATTTATAATGCACTTTAAAGGACATACAGGAGACGCGGGTCATAAATTTGGGGAACCCGAAAAAAAAACCTTTTTTTTTTTAAAAAAGTAAAATTACGTAAATTTAGCGGCGCGCAAAAGTTATTCAAATTGGAACTTTTTCTCAATGATCCGCAATGTTTTGTAACACAAGTTTTTTCTTTTTAGTTGCTGTTTGATTATATTACATTCATTTTTTGTGGATTTATTTTTTTTATACAACATACTCCTTTTAAATAAAATTTTCCTCGAATACCATATTTAAAAAAAATATTTTTACAAAAATAAATTTAGAGTTTTATTATTTTGATCATTTACTTGTAAATTTCATAATAAAAATGAGTATTTGGTTTTTTTTTCAAAAGAAATTTTCAATAACAATTTTTAAAAGAAGGTCGTTTTTTTTTATCAATGTCTGAATTAAAAATCATGATCATTATTTATTTTATATTTAAATGTAAACAAAAATCTTTATAAAATTATTACTTTTAATTTTAGATCTCCTACACCACCATTCAAATATATTTGGAAAGAACAACACAAAAATTTTCGTAATGAAAAAACAATGAATATCTTACAAAAAAAAATTATTGTAAGTGTAAATACAAGCATATGTTAAAAACATTTGGGTTATAAATTTCACGAAAGCTGAACGAAGATTGTAAATTTCAGCATTCTTTGTCCCACGCGCCCTTAAAAAATATTCCTTTTGTTTACTTGAATTTGTATATTTATTTAAAACTTCCAAATAAATCAAAATGCACATCTGATCCCTAGTGTAAGAAAACCAGAAACACAATAACCAAGTTAGCCCAAACAAATTCCATTTCAAACCGCAACTCTTATTACTAACCCCCTTTCTTGACATCTGACACTGGTCTAAGCAGCCATAAATAAATTTCCAAATTCAATCTCCATTTCCAAATCCATCCGGGGGTTGATTTCAATAGCACTCGACAGTCCCTCAGGTCTTCTTTCCCCTCGATTTCTCCATTTGACATCTCATTTAAATATTCCTTCTTCAAAGTCGGGTTGGTAAAGTGTTAAGAAATCTCCCTTGAATGTGTGTAACCAATTTTTAAAAGGTTTCGCCAAATGAAGCCTCATCGCGTAACCTTGGCTTTTTAATGAGATTCAATTCGATGGAGGTTTCTGGTGAAGATGTCGATGATCTTTGGTGGAGAGGTCTGTTGGTGCAACTCGTTTAAGATTTAGGGCGTCTCAGTAACCACTTTTCTTATCTTTGGGGGAGACAGACCCTTAAGAAAATATTTTGATTTGAATGGAAAGGTTTTGATGTTTGTTATTCGCGCCGGCTGAACTCTTCGATTTGGAATATGATATTTCGGTAGAGTGCTGATGAAATAGGATTTGTTGGAGAGGAAGTTTTGTAAAAGGAGGTTTTCTGATTTTTGCATGAAAATAACTCAGGACATTGTTAAAATGAAATTATTTTGTAAATGAAATCGTAATTTTGTAAAAGGATTTAATGAAGTCGGTATTTTCGTAATTTAAGTTTTGGATTTAGCTTTCTGAATATGGTTTATAAAATTCAACGAGTTCTTGGTAAAGATTCGAATAGTTTGGAGAAAAATCAAGTTGGACTATGATTACTGATTCAAAATATTTGACTACTATGTTGAAAAATATTTTTCAAGATGGGAAATTTGATCAATTAATTTAGTTAAGTTTATTTTTTAACTGAAATAAACTTAATTTTATTTTACTTACTATTTACGATTACGAATTACGATCTATTTTATTTTAATTTGATTAATAAGAAGAGTTTTGAACGTTCAGGCTCTTAGTCAATTTAATTAGGCAAAACATTCCTGTGCAAATTATTTTCGATCCAATATACGAATTATTAAATTGTCGCTTTGAAGGATTGAGAGCACTACATATAATCAGTGACGTATACAAGAAAAGGGGTGAAGCCTTACCCCCTCACAATTACCAACCGACTTTATTATCATAGAGATTCGATCCACATGTTTATTAGAATGCAGCTCCCACCCCCATCAGAGAGTTCTATGTACGCTATTGTATATATCTCTATATAAGAAAAGTGTTTCGTGATGCTGTAATAAATTTATTACGTACGATAGCTCCAATGCCAACGTTCAAGATAACTAGCCAAGTTGACAACCCGATTTCGTATGTGTCATACGGGATGAATTGGCAACCATGGGCTTCGTTTCGTATAATGTCGCCAATGCGGTTGCGATAGTACATTATTGCAAATTCTCAAAGGAAAATATCACAACGATTGCCCTTATGGAATCGCTGTACCTATCAAAAAAAAAAAAAAGAAAGAAAGAAAGGAAAAAAAAGGAAAGGAAAACCTGCAAGAAAAGTTTCTTGGAAGCTTTAACCACTTTCTGAAGAATTAAATTTTTTTCTTTGATGCTCAAGAACTTAAGTTTTGACATTTTCTAGCTACAAGAAACGAAGTTACCAGTACGACTGATCAATAATATAAATGAACGGAGACCAGTTCAAGGATACGATACTCCACTGAGGGTGAAAGAGAATATCGAAGATGTTTCGAGTGAACTGGACAATGGGGATTAAAGGTTGCACTTCTTGAATGAAATGCCCAGAATTATATTGCTCTCGGCGAGTTAGGCACCTAATAAAACCATTTCAAGATTTACGATTTCCATAAAATGTGCTAACAGAGAGAATAACTCGAAATGTCCAGAAATACCTCAAAAATAGGGAGAAAAAAATTGAATCTTAATAGAAAAAGTTCATTATATAGAAAATACACTTAGCTATAGAGAGGTTATTTTACGAAAAAAATCGTGAAATGTTCTTGGTTCCAAGAAAAAGTTCACAATATAGAAAAATTCGCAATGTAGAGGTTCCTCATATGGAGGCTCGACTGTATATATATTTTAATTTGAATTTTTATTATACAACATTCTTATAGTAAATCTAAAACAAAAAAGGGAAGAAGTAGCTTGAATGAACTCGAATATAGTTGCAACTTTAATAAACATTGTTGCAAAAAAAAATTTAATACAAGCTCAGTTTTAATTAAAATCCCAAATTTATGAAGTATTTGTATTATGAAACAATTTTGTTTTATATACTTAAGTTAATTGAAAAAGTCCCAGACACATAATGAACGACCCAGACTCTGAGCTTGAAAGCTGATTTAAGTTTTCGAAGAGTTCAAAGTTATTTTTTCATAATAACATAGTTTATAACTCTTACTAAAGGCTCACATATATTAAATTTCATACTTTTGCATTTTTTTTGGTAAAATTATCGATACTATCGAAAACTAATAATTAAATTTAAAAAAAAAGAAGTATAAAAATCTGATATGCACAAATACATGTTTTTTGACACCTTATTCCACCAAATTCATTTAAGAAATCGATTTCACAAAACTTTCTAGCGCCATTTTTCACAACGAAAAATCCAAATATCTATTTTTTATTTAAAAATATAAAATTTAGATATTAAATTCTCACTACCTTCCCTTTTTTTATTTCACTTGACCATCGAATATTTACCGGCAGGAGCAAAAAATAAAGAGAAATTTAGCCCCACTTTTTTCTACTTTCGTTTATAAAACCAAAATATAATATTTAAAAAAGGGGTTTGGGCACTAAATCAGGTGGCGTGTTTTTTTTCCAGAGAAATTTTTTCAAAGAAAACCTTTTAAATAATTTATAAATATATATATATATATATATATATATATAAGAGAATTGTATGATTTCCCCCCACAGAAATTAATGCGTTCCAATTAAGCCTAATATTTTTCAGTCAGACAGAATCAATCATTCCACAGCAAAAGGTGAGAAGAAAGGTTTCCAGCAGAAAAAAAAATCGAACGCAATAATATCTGAACCTGGGGGGGCCAAAATATCGAAAAATTTTCCCCCACCATTAACAGGTCTACCATCCTTTCCCCGCTTTATTTGAGTTCTTTTATCACATTTACATCTATAGGCAGAATGGATCTTACACGGCACGAGCGAATAAGCATAAAGAGAACATTTAGCCAGCCAATTGCAAGGTTGCTATACGTAATTTGTTTTTAAACATCATAAAATGAGTAATATTCTAAAATGAGGGTTTTGGCACGGAACACGCCGAATGGTTTTATTTTTTCCCAAGGAAATTTTTTCAAATGTGTTACTACCTAACCCTTATCATTATTATATATATAAGCATTGTGTGATCTCACCCACAAAAATTAATGCGTTGCAGTTAAGCCTAATATTTTTCAGTCAGACAGAATCAATCATTCCACAGCAAAAGGTGAGAAGAAAGGTTTTCAGCAGAATAAAAAGAAATCGAACGCAATAATGTCTGAACCTGGTGGTGGAAATGCCAGCAGGGTTTGGAGGCTGTCGTGACTGTAGTCATTAAAACAAGCAAAAGCAGAAAACGCTGCTTGATGGAGAAAATGCTAAACTCAAACAAACACAGACCATTATTCGAAACTTTTCTCATTCGGGAAAAATAACCCAAAAATTACCGAAAGTATTGTCCGCGGATTATCATTAGAATAATCGGATTGTTCGATGCTGTTGCCAAAAGAAAGTAAACTAAAATAATCATAATGAAAATACACTAGGGGGAAAAGAGTATGTGCATGGCGGGAAACAACCACCGAAGGAAAAAATATATATATTGATTAATGTTGTACAAGCACGCCTACTGAGATACAGAAATTAATGTAAAAGGAGTGAAATGCATATTTTCTTACAAAACTTAATGAAAGAACTCTTTGAGATAGGTTATTATTTATTGCTTCCAATGTGGAAAAATTTTCTCAATGAGTTCTTAGTTGGTATATTCACATTTATTCCCTTTGTTCAAAAGTGGTACGACTTTGTTGCATGTTGTAAGTATATTAAGTTAATTATATAGACGAAAGAAGTAAGAAAAAAAGTTTTTTTTTCTCCTAACGATATAAATAGACTTAAGAAATGACAGTTTCTTTTAGAAAAGAGAAAAATACTTAATATATATTGGAACGTTTCAACAAAAGAATCTTTCTTAAGAAATATGATTAGTGTTATTGAGAAAAAAAAACCATGCTTCGTAAATTTAAAGGCAAAATATGTGGGTTCCATATTTTTGAATTATCAGAATTATTTCAAAATGCTAGTGAATCAACAGTATTGCATTTTAAATCTAAATTGATTAGCAAATAATTTGACAATTTAAATTGTTTGAAATATCATTTACTTATAGTTATAGTTTCACGTTTAAACTAGAATAGAAAGTATAAAAATGTTATTGTTTATAATACTAGGGACATTCGGAAAATAAAGACCATTTAATTATACAAAGTGAAAAAACAATATTTTATTGAAAAAAATATGTTATATACACGAAGTTTCCTTCAATTTTCCTGTATAATCATTTCCTACGTTAAAACATTTGTTCCATTTGTTACAAGCTTCAGAATTCCCTTGTTACACTCATCTCCTGACAGTGCATTAAGTCAGGTGACTACTACACATTAAACTACATTACCATCTTTTCCCTCAGATCTGAGAAAGGATGAACAGAGTTTCCGCGCGGTAAACGTTTTGGAAGTTCTGAAAATTCAAAATGCTCTGACTGCAAAATGTCTCTTACGGTTACTTTCCTCGAATAGAAAAGAATATTTGAACATGTTGTTAAGATATAATAACATCCAAACAAGCAAGAAAGGTTAACGTTGACTTTTTGAATGTATTTAAATTCTTAAATTACAAATTAGAAGAACGAAGAGCCTTTAAATAAAAATGATTTATTGGCCGAATTGATTTTTCTATGGAATTTTTTCCTTCATTTACGAGGAAAGTAAAGTGTGTTTTAAATCATTTTTTTCTGAACATGAAGTAAGAGGTAAAAATAAAAGAAATAAAGTAAAATATAAGCAGAGAACACTGACAGAAATATTGTATTAAATGTAACACAACACACTCATTGCATACAAAACTATAATACTAATATTATCGATGAATTTGTGTATTATCCTCTGAAAATTAAGGAATAAAAGTAAATGCTATTTGTAAAAATCTGTATGTTTTTTTTATATTTTATTACAACAAAATGTGGCCTACGCAAAATCTATATGTATATAAATAGATGTGTGTGTGCGTGTTTGTATATATGTGACTTCCTTACCCAAATCGCAACTGTCACTATGAAAAGGGCTTATATGTATTTTTTAAGTTTTTGGTTTTCTCTTGTTTTAGCTTCTCACTATGCTCATGCATACAACTTCTGTCCCCTTTTAAATCGTCGCCAAGTTCCAACGGCCCCCCCAAAATGATGCAACTTGGCTCACGCCAACTTTTCCCTTTTTTTTCCTTTGAATCCCCATTATAATGTAAGGAACGGCGTTGCTTGCCAAATATTAAAATTTTTAACTTTAAAAAAATACATAAAAATAATATTAACGTTTAAAACCCCAGATATAAATTTTTGACACTTTTTTAAGCACATTACAAAAAAATTTATAACAATATGTTACTTTTGCTGGGAAAATCAATTTAGGAAGGTGTTTTAAAAAAATCGACCCAAAAGGGGAGAGGGGGCTTATAAAAAAAAAAAATTTTTATATATAGCTTTAAAACCTACAGATTTAAAAATTTAACAAATATGTTTTTTTTGTTCACTGAGATAACAAAAGACTTTTTTGTTTTTTTTTCGCAATTCACGTAAAATTTATATTTAAAAAACCCCTTAATTTTTTTGTTTAATTTTTCGATTCACCCTTGCGAAGAACGGGTATACCAGCTAGTATTTTCATAAAAACACAAAATTCTAATTTTCAAGAACTGTCAATAACACCAGAACTGCATTTCCTTGGCAACGTTTTTCTTATATCTGTTAATATTTCACCGTCTTACATTATTTTGTCTGCGGTTTTTTGAATGTTATTTTCGACGTCATGACTCTTCCCCAAATGTTACGCACTACCTGGACGACGAGGTGGAATTTGTGATTGATCTGTTTTGGACCACAACGAATATTTAATGAAATTCCACCCCGTCGCAATTACACGAAATATCTTTATTACGGATAACGCCTCGAAATCAAAAAACCAATCGAGTACACACTCCGAGAAAAAGAGGGGGAAGTAATAAAAACAAACGTTCTAGGGGTTGGCGTGACTGCTAGATCATGGAAAATAACGTTGATTCGAAAGAAAAAAAAATGGAACAAAAAATATAACAATAAAAGAAACAGAAAAAAAAAGGAGCACAAAAATGAAAACCAGCACGCGAAAGACAGTGGTGCCAAAAACGTAGCCTCTAACACGTGCGTGTTTATAAATGAAGGAGGGGGAGGGGACGAACATTCCGACAGCAAAAACGGAGATCGAAAATTGATCATGTGATACACGTTAGGTGTGTTCCAGGTGTGAGGCCCCCCTCTCTCTCTCCCCTGGGTCTCGATAGCACAAAAACACCATTGTTACCTCTAGAAAAATATTGTAATTTTTTCTAATCTTAATATTTAGTCGTGACATATATAAATGGGGTTTAATTATCGGATCTATTCAAATGGAGGGGCTTAATAGGGGGTGCGATGGTAAAATTCATTACTTCCCTTTATACAAATGCCTATGTTGGGGATTTTTTTTCCCTCTAATGAATTTCCGGATGCGTGAATTTGTTCATTATCTAAGTATGCTAAGATTTATAATAAGTATTATTCAAAGAGAAGAGAAGTTTAGTTGTTTTATGCTTTGGGAAAGTGAGGGGATTTGAGGAGGCAGGAAATTCGGAAGTTGTAATGAGCAATTTAGGAAGTTAGTAGTTTCGTTAAGCGATTCTCCACACGTTTCTGCTTACTTTCGATTTACTATATTTTTACGACTTTTAAAAGAGGTTCTTGAAGTATTATTCTTTTTATATCCTCGTGTTAGAGACTTAAAATGAATTAGGAAAACTATTTCATCTAGAAAAATGTCGCAATTATAATATTACGATTTTATTAATATTAAGAGAACAGCGTAATGTGTGCAATATAAAAAAAAAGAGCATTTTCGTCTAAAACAATAATTTTTTCCAATAACTTAAGACTTAATTAAAAAATTCTATTTTGTATGCTTTTACTGAATGTTTATTATTTTAAAGATTCTTTATTGTTTACTTTTTTTTATGGCAAACAGATATTTTATGAAAATATTTATTGGACGTCACAGTATTGTCACCAGAGGGCTGTCCGCTAATGTAAGAAAAAGCTGATTTCCTGAGTCTTAGTACAAGGGGGAATGGCTTATGAATATACACCCAACTCTTTTTTTACCGATTTTTACCGGTTTTTCTCAGAAAACCGGGAAAAAACTAATCGTGTAAAAAAAAAATACATACGACTTATGGTAAATTTAGGGATGTACTCCACACACAATTTTAAAAAAAATCATGTAAGATGAAAAATCCGTAAATATTTCCCCTAGAAACCCTGCAAAAAAAGTAATAATAAAATCCTGTTACATATTTATAAAACAAAAACAATTCATTTTCGTTACAAAGAAAAATTAAAATTAGTACATAGGGAAAATTCAGTATATAAGTGCATACGACACAGATGACCTATCTACATCTTGTGAAGTCCATTCTAAGAACAAAGCTTGTAAGAAAGGCAATAGATAGCTCTACAAAAAAAGGGTTTCCCAATTAAGCCTTATTTTTCCCGCTAATATATATACAGTACCCCACGGGAATTTTTTTTAAAATGGGGTCGAAAGTTCCCCCAATCTTGTATCATGTTTTTAGATTTTGTGTTTTTGGGGAACGAAGAATAAAAAAGCAATTATTGAATAAATAATTAGCATTAATAATAAAATTAATCATTAATAACAAATACAAATTAAATTTTACGTACTATATACAGAATTATAATCAATCGAAAAATCGGGGTTTTGGGGGCCGGACCCCAGGACCCCCTTTTTCCCCCTGTACGATATTTCATAGTAGATCATTTTTCAAACTGAAAGATATTCCATCTATAATACAAAGGTTCTAGTTCTTTTTCTCTTAAATAATTTTGAAGTTGATACTAACATTGCACAACCTTATATCGCATTTATGTTAATGTAAAACTTAACGAAAAACTACTTCAGCTCAACATAACACCCAGAAACTATTAAGCTTTCAATATTTCCATATATTCATTCCTCCAAGCCTTTCATATTTCATTCTTCCATATAAAACTTGCATTAGAATCTTAAATGCTAAGTCGTTGTTTCACTTTAAATCCTAATTGTTAAAAATTAAAATAATTTGAAAGTTGAATATTTATCATCTGTTCGAAATAAAAGTATTTAAATTTTGCTTTAATTATAAAATTGTATTTATAAGCATTGTTTCTTTTAAAAAACCGGATGAGCTAAGATACAATAAACTTCAATTTTATTACTGGGGAATGTGTTATAAAACTCATTCATTACAACACCGAATTCTGCAATTTTTATAACACTAAATTTTATGCTTCTAATTGCATTTTATAAAACATGAATGCTTAAGTTCATATTGAATATTAAAATAGGCACTAAACCTATTACATCAGTTATTCTACATTGTTTACATGAAATAAGAATGTCGTGCTTTGTGTAAATAAATTAACGTTAGAAGTTATAAATTTGCAAGAATTCTTACTCGTAGCTAATAAAAAACTTGTTTTCAATTTCGAACGAAATGTAACGAATGTTTAAATATGCACAAATTTGTTTACTGAACGTAATGAACTAAATCTGTTATAGCTTTAATTGAAAATATTTGAATGAAAATGAATTGTGTTTAATTATTTCTAAAGAACTAATTGAAAAACTCTTCTGCCTTTCTCAGACATCTTTTAAAAATATAAATTTGCTACAAATGTAGAAACATATGGAATAAAATAATCCACGCTTCCACTAATTACTGTGTTGCAAAAATATTTTGCTTGGTCTGCAAACGATTTTAAATATAATAATGGAATAAGATTTTCCTTAAAATTAATTTCCTTGTTGATTTCGAATTACTTTTTTTAATCTCGTTTTTTCGATTTTTTCACAACAACATTTTCTGTGGAACAAAGCTACGTTCATTGTAATTGTATTGTTGAAAAGAAATATATCTTTTTATCAAAGAAATTAAATTAATAAAATTGTATTATAATTAAATTAAGAATTTTAAATATCTAAATAAAAATTAACATAATAATAATTTTTCCAGGTATTAATACATACTGTTGTAAATAGTGTACTAAACAAATGTTATTTATTTACTTGAAACAGAATCGTAATAATTCATATTAATATTTTTGTATGTAATTGAACAGAAAGGACTCGATGGAATTTAATGAAAGTAGTTCAATATAAAACTACGAAATATTTTTTGAGTATTGATAACGTTATTTTTTATTTACCCTTTTTTTTCTTCTTTTTTTCCTTTTTTTTCCTTTTTTTTTTTTTCTTTTCTCTTCTTCCCCCGCTTAAATATACTTCATCAAATACTTTTAAATCATTCCTGCTACTCGGTTTTAATAATTTTATATATTGCAAAAAAATTTTTTCAAATTATCTTTTATAAAAATATTTTTTCTTAAGTAATGCATATTTTTATTGCAAATGCTTAATACAAATCGGAAAAGCTGCAAATTATAATGAGTATTCGGTTTAACAACACCAACTATTATAACAATGATTACCAGTAATATCAACGTTAAAAATTTATAAATACTTAACACTTCACACCCTTTACACTACATTTCAAAAAATAATAAAAAAAATTTAGATTCGGTATACTTAAAAACAAGGAAATTATCCACAATCCTTTTTTGAAATAAAATATGGGGTGAAAAAAAGCTAAAATTTTGCGGGTAAGAATTTTCACCAACTAATTTTTTTTTGAGAAAAAAGATTAAAAATATTTAAAACTTACACAATTTAAAGTAGAATACTTAGTAAAGTAATGCCTTCTAAATTAATAGAATAAAACACATAGAAAGGTCATTTTCCAAGGAAAAAGTTAACAAACTATAAAAGCTTGGGAATAATGCTTTGTCTTCCAAATAATAAAAGATTACAGGCAAGAACTATTCGGTAAAACACTTTAATTTATTACTGATTTCAAATATCCATTGATCTTGCCATGCTATTGTTAGCCATGATTCTTGACCAATTGTTTTAACACATTTGAGTAAATTATATTTAGAAAAGGTAGGAAAGGTTACACTAGAACAGTGTTTCTCAAACTGTGGGGCACGCCCCCCTTGGGGGGCGTGTCAACCCTACAAGGAGGGCCGAGTACATCAAAAAGTCAGACAAAAAAAGATTATTTTTTAAAAAAATTCTTATTTTACTGAAAGGAAGCAAAGCAAAATACATTCTGACATAATAAAAAACAAGTAATACAAAAAAAAATTAAGTCAATTCCTACTTAGATCAACAAAGAAAAGTTTTATTTTAGCTACTTTTTATGAAATAGTTACAATTAATATAAATATGTATATACACATATGATAGAATCACAACATTAAATGGTAGTTTTTTTTTGGGGATATTTTTGTTTTAAATAAAATTTGCCATAAAAAACAATCGTGTATATAAAATTTTTCAACTGAATGTTTAAAACTGAAAAAAAAAACGTTTTCAAGTTTTTTTCAAAAGGGTCGGTTAAGTCGCCAAAAATGATGCCAAAGTGGCTGTATTTATAATTCTTTGTATAATTTGTTTTAATCAATTAATTTTTATTAATTACAATTAAATTACTGTATTGTCATCCAAAATAATCATGCATATAAAATGTATTTTATTAACGATAGAAAGATAAATAAATATACAGAGAGTGTGTGCTAATAGTAGGAATTGAATAAAGTACACATTTACACCGATATAATGCACTTATAAATGTGGCACAATGCAGCATTTATAAGTACTACAGTACTGCACAATGTGTTTCATAATTAATTTAACTGTACTAAGAACATTTTTTATAATTACTAATGACCCTATGGACATGTCATAAAATTATATACAAAATTTAATACTTATCTTGATAATTTGTAATGTTTATGATTAAAATCTATTGATTTACGAGGTGGCGTAACACACCCCAACTCCCCTTTCTAGGGGCCCCTAATTTGACTGACAAATAATTTCTGTTGGGGAAAAAGGCTTTGCAGGGGGCCCTAATATTCTCCGTTACGTCATTGGCTTTACGTTAAAGTATATTATTATTGAATTCAATTTAATGTTGCTGTAAGGAGAGGGGTGGGCGATGCGTGTGAAAATTATGATTGAAAATTGGGTCGCAAGTATAGAAAGTTTGAGAAGCACAGCACTATAGATATATTTAGAAAAATTACCAACTATTTCATTATCTTTTATTTCTGTATGCTGTATGGAATAGAATCAACCAAATTAAAATTTAATGTTTTTAGATCTTACGGCTGTTTTCGCCATATGAACAAGGGTGTGAACTTAACGCGGAGCACATTTTCGAACAGAAAAAAATGCCTCATTTTTTATAAAAATTTGTGACATTGTGTGACATTGTAACTCATGCATTTGTTTATAATACAGTGTTTTGAAAATTTCAAGATATTTCATAAATAATAATTTTTTTCCTTTTAACATGTCAATGGATAGCTAGCACATTTAGCGTTAGGGTATAGGAGAAAAAATGCGAAACACTTTTTATAAAAGAAAAAAAAAATTGTCCTCGGATAAAAGAATAGGAAAAAAAAGTGATTCTCTGGATAGAAACCGAATATAATAATAATGTTCGAGTACTTTTATATTTGAAAAAATATTCCGAATATGGGTCCTGTTCTTTAGCAATAGCCAAAAACAGCCTTAAGGTATCAGACTACCCTAAAATCACGATTTTTTTTAAAAAATTTAACAAATTTTTCTTGTGATTTTATTTTATAGGCCATCTTATTCTCTTTATAAAAATACCAAGTTTTTTATTTTTTTTTCACTTGAAAAAAATATTTTATTAAAAGCAGATGCCAAACTTGAACAAAATGCCCTTTAAAAATGCTTTTTAAAAGTTGTTTTGAAAGCTCAAACGGGGAAAGGCATTATCAAAGTTTTTTAAAAAATTTTTTAAAAAAAATTTTTTTGCAGTTTTTAAAGTGGATGTGTTAAATCTAATTTATGTATGTTTTTAAAAATTTTATTAATAAAATTTTTTATAAAAAATTTTATATAACACTTTTATTAAAGGGCTTAGTTTTTGTAAATTAAAAAATTTTCTTATCCCCAAAGGTAAAAAAATTTAAAAATAAAATTTGTTCATAAATATTTTAAACCCGGGGGTTTTTTCCCCTTTTAAAAAAAATAATTTTTTCGTTTTTTTTAGGTTTTTCCAAAAATCTAAAAAAATTATAAAAATCCAAAAAAAAAATTCCTTTTTTTTTGAAAAGTTATCGTAGTAGTCGGAACCTTTTTTCAATAAAATTAGGTTTGTTAAAAAAATTTTAAATAAATTAAAAATTTGAAATTTTGATTTTTCTGGCCAAAGGTTTAAAGGCTTATCAATTTGTTTAGTTCCCTTTAGAAAGAATTTAGCAATGAGGCCTTAATATTAAAATGGAAAATTTAAATTACATTTGTGTGGAACAAAAAAAAATAAAATAAAATAAAACATTTAGGGAATCTTATTACATTTTCAAAAAAATAAAGTTCTTACGCTCCACCCTGTAGAAGTTTTCATAAAATCTAACAAATGAGTCTGCAGGCTCAAATATTTCTTTTTCTACAGTAAAATTCCTTTGCAGCACTCTCATAAGTTCTTTATTCCTTGTTTTTTTTTCCCACGTTTTTTGAAACCCTTTTTTTAAATTAAACGGGAGGTTTCTGTCAAATTTCAAAACCGCCATTCGATCTTCGTTTAAATTTGGTTTTTTGGATTCGATTTTTCCTTTTTGGGCCAACCCTTTTTATGAGCTTATCAATTGTCAGTTCTTGATTGTAGGAGAATCCAGCAATTCTTGAACGTCATTACTATCCACTTCTAAATTTATTTGCCTGACAACTTCTTCAATCACATCACCAATTTTAGCATTTTTTTTTTCTCAAACAAAAAAAGGAATCAATCAGATTTGAAAATCACTTAAATCGAAGTTGCGTAGGTCGAGGTACTAATGTACTGGCAATAGTTAATTCAGCGATGAAATATATATAAGAATTTCTCGTGCTGCCATTTTTAATAAAGAAATCAGAGTGTTACAAGGAAATACTCCAACTAACGTTTAATGCATAAAACATTTTGGCAATAAGCATAAAATAACTAAGATAAAGACATCTAAAACTAAAAACAAAGAATAAAGCACTTTAAAGAAAGCTTTTATTATTTGCATCGTTCTTTTGGCAGCGGGAAAAATAAAGAAATCCTAAATTTAACTTTGAAGTATTCTATAGCTTGTGATTTGGAACATATCCAGCTACGGAGATGCGAACAAGATTTTATAAATTGATTTAAGAAAGACCAATTTCCGCATAATTTAACCCTCTATTTCATTTTTCCCAAAAGGGGAAAAAAAAAAACCCCGGAATTTTCCAGAAGGCAAAAATATAGATCTTCGAATGGAATATAATATAAAATTTCCCTTTAAAAGGGCAAGCGTTTTTCTCAAAACAGCGCAGGGGAATTTATTTGAACATCGGGAAAGCTCTTTTTTTCTGCTCCCTGTTTATCACTTTTTGCTTTTGGGGGCTTTATCATTGTAGAAGATTTATTGATGAGATAAAGTAATTATTTAAAATGATATATTTTGCGATATATATTCTTTTAAATCATAATTATAACTTTACTTTAAAGTAAACAAGAAAATGATGAATGAGAATTCCTCTGAGAATTCACAAAGAAAATATTTTGTAATTTCATAATTAATGTATTATATACGAGGAAATATTTATCTTATGTCACATATATAAATTAACTTAATAAGATTAATTGTAATTACAATAATACTGCTCATTTTATTAACCCGTTTTTCTTTTTAAAAATTTGATTAAAAGGGTAAAAGATTAACCTCTTTTCCCAAATATTAAATTATTAATAAAAATTAATCTGTCGCTATATGGTGATTTAGTAGACTCATTAAAGTATGAATTTTTATGCTTTTAGTGTATAAGCAGGATTAATTATTTTAATTATGAAATTATTACAAGTAAAAAAAGGTTTTAGTTAACCCCCATATTTTGGAAAAAGATAATGGGTTTTTCCCCCTTTTCTAGTCCTTTTCACTTTCGTTTCACATGTTACTTATTTAATGAGATAATACTTAAAGCTACATAATTTTTAAAACGAATGCATCTAATCCGATATGTTATGGAAATTTTTAATTAGGTACTTTAAATCACGAAAGCATATCCGTTCAAGGTGTAATTTGTTCATTTTCAAATTAAATATTTGAAAACTTAAAATTTAATTTATTTTCGGAATTGGATATTTATAAAGATAAATTTATAAATATTTTTTTCATGTTGATTAATCTTATCTTAAAATAATTACTTATTTGGAAATAATAAATTAGCCACGAAAAGATTAAATATAATTAACAGATAACTCTATGTAAATCTCACAGCTATTTTGCACTCAAATTTATAAAAATATAACAATAATTTGTAGAACGAACAATTACCAATATGAAAGGGGCTAAAATTGCTAATAAGAAATCGATACGGTGAAAATGTCTCTTTTTATTGTAATTTAGCAACTGCGGAATGGCAACACTTTTAACACTAGGCAGTTAACACTATATATAATTAAAGAAGGTAACTCTTATTCAATTCCTACTATTAGTCCACTCATATATTTATTTATTTATTTATCTTGGTGGAATTTTCAATCGTTAAAAAATACTTTTTAAAGCCCCTAATTGAGTAAAATTTTACATATATTTATTATTTTGGATGAAATACAGAAATTTTAAATTTAAATTTTAAAAAAAATTAATTGATTAAAGCTAATTATTCAAAGAATTACAAATACAGCCCCGTTGGCATCTTTTTTTTGACTCAGGACCCTTTTGGGACTTATGTAAAAAACTTTAAAAGGTTTTTTTTCCCACATTTTAAAGCCCCGTTTTGAGCTAATTATCTTTTAAACTATTTGGGGAAAAAAATAAGATATTTAATTATAATTAATTAAAATTAATTGACTGAAACAAATTATTTAAAGAATTAAACATACAGCCCTGTTGGTTTTATTTTTAGGGGCTCGTCAAAACTTTAAAAGATTTTTTTTACGTTTTTTAAAACATTAGTTGAACTGAAATTTTATATTCAATTGTTTTGAATGACAACACGATACTTTAATGATAGTTGAAATTAATTACCACTTAATGATTTTATTTGCATATGTATATACATTTTATATTAATTGAACTTTTAATAAAAAGTAGCAAAATAAAAAATTTTTTTTGTTGATCTAAGTAGGAATTGACTTAAAATTTTTTATTTATATTACTTGTTTTAAATAACCAAACGGTGTGTTACATACTTTCACAACCAAAAAATTCCCATCACATTGCGTTTCCATTGTTTGTATTTTAAGTCGCAATACATCGCTTTTTCCCTAATATAATCTATTCCCTAACTCCCACTCCGAAAGACGCTCCCCGAATAAAGTAGAAAAAAAAATCTCTTTTTTTTTCTCTCTACTAAACCATAGCGAGGGTTATTTTTCCTATTATAGATAAGGATTAGATATCCAAGAGACTTCATTGAAGAAGTAAAAGAAATCTAGATTTTGCCCACTTCTTTTCTAGTTTTACCTTCTAGCGAAAATGCGATTCTTGAAAGCAATCTCACGTCTTACATTTCTTCTCATCCTGACATCCGCTTCTTCTTTATGATTCTTTTTTTTTTGTGTGTGCGTATGTATTTATGCATAGAGCATGGTCGCGACTCTAAATGTACTAGAGTTCGTTGTCTCATTCTTGTGGTAGTTTTTGGGAAGATATTGATTTCGAAATGTTTTGTCTGGCTCCAGGAAACAATACCCCAGTACTATGTAAGGAATAATTTCTTTTTTATGTTCTTGGACAGAAGATTTATTAAATTTGTTGATTGTTTGTCTGATGTGAGAAAAGTATTTCTCTCTCTCCGTCTAGCGGAGTATAATAAATTTCGTTTCAGAGCCTTAAAAAAAAATATTCGTCAAAAAAATTAAATAAACTAGTCTTGTGTAAGAAAGTTACATCTTATGATGAAGTATAGTGAAGTCGTTTTACACTAAACTTAGGGGACTGAAATATTTTTTCGTGTTAAAAGAATTTCGTGTTAAACCTTTAACGACTTGAGGACTCAGAATCACGGGGTCTGTTGCCAATAGTCTTCGCGTTACTTCGAAATACGGATTGGTTCATTACAAATACCGAGCGATGGTTAATAAATAATTAATCAGTTATTCAAACAATAAGCTTTCAGATACTTCGAATTTGCTTCATTGTTGTTGCTGCTAATGCCACCTGTCTGACGATGTCAGATTGAGACCTATGAAATTCATCAGGACAAAGGCCTGGACTGTACGCCTATCGTTATCCGTAGATTAGAGCAACATACACGGGGCAGTACAATTTAGCTCGTTTCCACCCCAATTTTGAGGAAGATACCCCTGGGGTGGGTCAGGGACCTCCCACCTTTCTCCCCTTCCACCAACCTCACGAGAGAGTTTGATCAGTTTTAAACCTTTATCTACCGCATTATGATTTACTGCAGTTTTTTTCATGCAATATTTTTTTTTGAATCACTACATTGAAAATTAAGGAATATACATAAAAAAATACTCAACTTTGGGAAATTTAATCCGTGAGAGCCAATTAATTAATTAAAGATATTCAACTATAAAAATAATTATACACACTGTTTACTTAAAATAAATAGTCAAATCGTTTTTAAGATCTTCAATAACATTTAAAAAAATAAGGCACTTACCTTTTGACATTAACTACTTTTTCCAAACAAAAATGACAATCTTCGCAATCCGCTGAAAGCGCAATTTCTGCTGTAAAACTTTTCCTCTTCCCAAACTAAAATACTCATCTTAGAACCTGTGCTGCCATATATCTCGGAAGAGTGGATTTAAAAGAATATTCCTGCTATGTATCGTCAGAGTGTTCGTAAAAATGGTTATTTTATGTTATTTTAAATTGAGTGGTACTTATAAGTACCGACGGTAGATAAAGGGTTAACTTCATCCAATAGAGATCGTGGTTGCCCATTTCTTCTTTTATATTCTATTCATTTACATTTATATTTATTCAACTATAATGGGTTGTATAGCACAGCAATCAAAACCACTTAGTCTTCACAGGGGAAAATGTAGCCTGTTAACAGAAAATATTTAAATATTTTGGAACAAAGTAGCCGCATGGTGTATTCAGTCACCCCAAGTACCTTAAAATTATAAAAAAACGTTTGTCACTTCCAAAAAAGAGGGATACATGTGACAAATACATTTTAGTTCCCGTGAAGACTGTCATATAAGAAGATACGACAAGGTCATTGAAAAGAAATAACAGTTTTCCCCGAATTAAAGATTTCCTGAGCCTAGAGTGACTCTGTGCCCCGCGCGACCGCTCCCGGGTTAAAAATTCTTTCTGGATTCTCGATTATGTAGTCTAGCGTATTCCCAATGTTTAATTTCGAAGTCATGCATACAATTCTAATATATGAAATAAAAAAAATATTTAAGCAATTTATTTTATTTACTTTTACTAAAAATGACACATAAATACAGTAATAATTTTGCCTGACCAAAGATAAGTAAACATATGTTTAGAGATAAGTTGAAAAACATAAAATAAGTGAACAACCAATAAGTCTTACGGTAATTTTCTTAAATAAACTATATGTTTTCTCTTTCTGTCAAAGAAATTTTAAATTCATTTCTTGCCATTTTTTAAAAAAGCAAAGCTATTTGTTATTGTTGAATATTAAAATGAAAGCAATTTCAGCATTTAATTTACAGATAATTGCCTTGAGTCTGAAAGACGTTCACAATCTTCTCATTTCCCCAAACCGGAAAACTAATCACATTACTAACAAAATTAAAATTCAGCGAATCGTAAAATTTCCTTTCAGTCTCATTCCAAACAAAACAAAGTAATAAAAAAATAAATAAATACTTCTTTTAAATTAGAAAATATTTTCTAAAATTTACGAAAAGCGTTCTTCGAAATAATTTTCTTTTCCAAACGATTCCAATCCCATGTTTAATCACGGCAAACCTTACTCCCTAGGCGTAGCTTTTATTTTCGAACACAAGTAAAACTGAAGAAATGGAAGTGCAAACGATTTGTGTTTGCTTCGACAACACAACTCGGAAACACAATCACCGACTGCAAACAAAAGAAAACAGAATCAGTAGGGGCCAGCATTGCCTAAACAAAACGGTCGCATTTTTACCTTCTTTCTTTATTTGCTTTTCGAACTCATAAATTAGCAGTCTGGGGTGGCAACTGAGAAACGCTTTTGTGTTGTGTTTACTATTCGAAGCCTTCGATCGGACGCAACAAAAGCAACTTTGGCGATTGTTGTGTCTTCCGTTGCGGTTCGCTAACGCGGAATGATTTTATTTGCTGGATTAGGTGACACTGTGTTTGGTGACAGCACAAATTGCTGTAGATGTAGACCCGTATAGATCATTCGTTCGATATGAAGCTTTTCTTTAAATATCTCATGGAACTTCATACAGAAAATGTTAGAGTTGAATTTTTGCAACCGAGTTTAATTTTGATTAATCTTATGGTTCCGTTTAAAAAAAAAGTTTTTTTTAGAACTTGAATTTAATCCTTTCGTGGGCCTTTTATTTCTCTTTTGAATTTTTCGTAGTTTTTTGTTTTATTAACAATTAAACAATAGCATTTAAGGAAATATAATTTATTTTTCCGAATTTTATATTTACATTTAAACTTTAGGGATGGGAAGAATACTTTCAAGGGAACCATTCACCGTGATAAAGAAAATTAAATTTAATAGTGATTATTTGCCATGAAAAGATGAGAAGCAGGTTGCAATGCAAAAGGGGACATCACATTCTGTACACATGTAACGGCTCTTCTTTTTTTGTCCCTTTCTTCCACATTTACTATATCGTCTTTTACTGACGTATGATTTCCCACACTGGCTAAGCGCATATCATCTGGAACTACACTTTTATCTGCTTGGAAGCTAGCAGGACGTCCTTTCCCTTTTCTTGAGGAATATCCGTCTATTAGCTGACGAGCTATACGGAATGTTAGCTGGTCGAAACTTCTGTTTCTTTTGTTCACTTGCGACAGAATGAAACTATTTATGATAGCAAGATCAATAAGAAAACAAAATATACGATGCCACCATTTTACAGACTTTCTTTTTACTTGGTATCTTTCTTTTTGATCGAAGCGATCAACCCTCCCATGACATCGTTACATACAGCCACAACTTTTTGGACAAGGTACTTCTTTAATACCATCTTTTTTTGTCCTGTTTATAGATGTCATAATCGCTGGGTCATGCGCAATAGGTGGCAGCACAAAAAATTGAAGAAGGAACTAGTCTTCCCATCGGTATAATAGCAAGGCAAATATATTATAATAGGTTTTGCGCTTCACATAGATGTATTTCGTAAGATCATGTAGATGGGAGGTGATCTACCCAAGACCCATGAAAGGGTTAAAATACAATGCAGCCCATTAAAATTGTAGCACCAAGATAATACAAATGTATACTAGGATGTGTAAATTGTTATCATTACGCACAATCAAACAACGCAGGGGAAAAGAGGTTGGTATCTCAAACTCTCTAGTAAAAGAAAGTTACACAGCCGGTTTCTCGTTTGGAAATCGCATTTGAATGTTGGTTGTCAGAAGATAAGAATTATATATATGCCTTTCATAAGGAGAAGAAACAGCTGCCAATGTGTTTTGGAATTCGACAGTGGCAGGATTGTGGCCTATCAAGTGTGCCGTTTATCGTTCAGCGATATTGCTACTCGCATTGGTTGGAATGAAATTGATGTATTCAAGAGGGTCATATTGAACGTCATGCAGGATCTCAACGAGCTTAGTTTCAACATTCTGCGTAGTAACAGTGGTGTGCTTAACGACAAGACAATACAGGAGATACATTACGTCGTCTTTTCAAACGGCCCCCGGTTCTACGAGAAGCATCTGTACCAGGAGGCACCGAGAAAGACGCACGTGGTGTGTTTGCATTGAGTAGCGTCATACGTACCTTGCCCCTGTTGTGATGGTATAGGAAGCCTTTGGGGCATGACTAGTACTCCTGTGGTTTGCATCATGGGTAATCTGAACAGCAAGTGTTTATTTCTCTGTTTCTAAAACCGTGGCTGTGCCCTATTTTTCTTTGAGGCCTCGTGACAGGGATGTCTTAGGGCATGGGCCGATTGCCTGGGCCCAGGGTCTCGCCCTCGATGGGAGCCTCATTTTTGTTCTCGACTCAATCTTAATGATTATGCACCGGATAATTTTATTCCTGTACATATTCGCCAAAAACAGGGAATTATAAGCTGCATGTCAACTGGCAAAAGTGGCCAAACTGTATTATTATGTGAAGACCATTGTCCATGTCTAGGTCTAGGCCTAATACTATGAACAATCATTCAACTAGTTAAAATGCAACCATCGGTCAAATCGGTTAGTAAGATTGTGAGTGGTCCACATTTATTTGTTTCAAATTACTGTTTGTACGAATATTTGACTATGACAACTGTCTACTGTTACAGATCACAGGTAGGGTCTATTTTGCATAGGGCACAGGGACTCAAAAATCTTAAGATTTCTCTGGGTCCAGGATTTAAGAAGTCGTAAGACGTCCCTGATCGTAGACATCCTTCAACAAGATAACGCAAAATCTTATATTGTCCGTCGTGTCCTTACCTAACTCGATACAGAGAATTTTCGATGGTTTCCCTAGACAACATGATCTCCTGATCTCTCACCCTGAAAATAACTAACATGAGTTGCTGAGAAAATAGACTATACAACTGTTCACTAACTACAACGAATCATGAAGTGTGGCATAGACTGGAAGCAGCATGGAATTCGGAATTATTTTGGGACTCTTGATATCCCGAAGTTGCTTACAAATTTAATCATGTTTTTTCTATTATACTGTATATTTATAATTAATAAAGTTTTGTTATTTGCTTTTTCCTTCCTGAGGTTGTGTGTAATTTGTCCTGGGGCATTAATGCATTACCCGTCTAAAAATGAATTAAAATGAACTATACTTACATTTTCTTATATAGATTTTTAATTCAGTTTTAAGAAAAAATATTTTTTTCTTTTTATATTCAAGAAAAGTTTGAGATTCCCTTTTTTTAAAAAAAAAATAAATATAAATAAAGCACGAAATTTAATCTCTTTTTTTACTGGGAAGAATCGGATATTTTTACGGATTGTAGATTTAACAGAAATATCTAATTCGGAAACTCAAATACTCATATACAAAATAAAATATCATATGCAAATTGGTAATTGGAATTCTTAAGGTATCCGACTACGTTCGAAACCGTGATTTTAAAAAAGCGCATAAATAGATAATTTTCATGATATTTAATGTCACTCAGATTAGAATACATGATAGAATTGTTTTAGGAATTTTTGACAAAAATTATTTAAATACAATATTTTGCAAAAATTAACTTAGAATTTTGTTTTCATAATGTTCCTTTTGTGAAAATGTTTATTACAATAATATTTTGCTGTATAGGCTCAGACCTTTTCTACAGAGGCTCAACTAGATTTTTGAAAAATTCACATTATTTTCAGAGTTACTACCATCGAAATAATTAGGGCTTTTTTCTTAAAATTTCTTTCCTCTGCTGTAGTAAAATATGCATAAATTCACTTCTAAGCTATATATTTCAAAAATTCTAGTTGAGTCTCTGTAGAGAGGTCTGAGCTATATACATGCAAAATATTATTATAATAGAAGTATTTTTCACAAAAGGAGAACATTTTGAAAAAAGATTATTCTTAATTAATTTTTTGCCAAAATATTGTATTTAAATAAATTTTTTTTGTCAAAATGTCCTTAAAACAATTTTATACATGTATTCTAATCTAAGTTACACTAAATATCATGGAAATTATCCATTTGTGCGCTTTTGCAAAATCACGGTTCCGAACGTATTCGGATACCTTTAAAACATATTGGAATTTAGACTTTAAAATCATGAAGATCAAATGACTAAGAGAATAACAAATGAAAATAGAAGCAATAAATCAGATATACTGTAAAAACAAACGTAATTACACACGTATAATTTTGTTTAGTTAATTTTAACATATATTTTAAATAAGAACAATGGCGTTCTGAGGATCTATACAACCTTCACACTTATTTTTTTATTTTCTCATTTTTAGCTCCCTGATTTGAATTCTTAATTGTATGAATAATTGCTAACGTTATAAAGGGCTATCTAGGGAATAATGCAGGAATTATATATATGATACACAGTTTTCAGCCCACAGAAGCGATACATTTTTATTTAATGAGTCATAGTCTAAATGTAACTATATAATTATTACACAAATAGCTCTACTTCATAATGCTTTATAATATTTTTCTTTTAATGGCTGTGTGTGTGTGGATTTTAACTTCTGGTATTAAATTACAAAATTCAAGAGATTGTTCTTTTTTTGAATGTATTATGTTACTTTTTATCCACAAAGTATAATTGTTAGAGATATATGTATAGTTGTGTTTATTTAAAGAAAACTTTTGTAGTAGTTTTCTTTATATATCACTTAGATTACAGATTTTAGTAATCTTTTAAGTAGTCTTCATTCTTTCTCACTCTTCGATATAATTTTAGTAATCTTTTTTTTTTTTAAGAAATAATTACTTTTTATATTTAAGATACATTACGTATTTATTTCAGAAAATTTATCTTACTTCATGTATGAAATTTAAAGGATTGAATTCATAACTACTTTCAGAAACATAATTACTTGCATTCATAAAGGAAACACCATAAATTAGTTGTGATATTTTGAATAGAAAAAAATTACGTTACTTTACGCAATGCATTTGGAGGATCCAGTAGCTAAATATTTATTCCCAGCCTTATTAAAATTCTTGATAGAGATACAATCAACATTGAGTTATAAAATTTTTCTTTTTACATTGCTTTTGTGTATAACAACAACATACTTCAAATTTCATGTGATTTTCAGCTCATGTTTCTGTTACTTAAGATATTGTTGAGTGTGTTAGTTTGGATTCGTACGCTGAGGATACTGCAGCGACCATTTCTTCCCCAAGTTGCAATCAATAAAGGATAAGACGATTGACCTGAATAGGAATTCCTCTTCGTCCCAGTCACCCAAAGCGTGCAAAACATGCACTCCGGACCCGATAGTTCGCAGTTCAAATCACCCTGCCCCAAACATGACAAAGTTACCATAGATCATCCTCTCTCCCGTCATCAAAAACTTTGAGCCGAAATGGTGACCCAGAAATTAAACAAAAGATGGCAGCACAGTCTAACGCTGCTGGTTGATTATGCATTCATTCTATGGAAAGTCTAATTTTGACATTCCCAGGAAATTGATCAAACGGCAACAGCGCACATATTAACCAGACCTGTTATCTCAACAAGAGTTAGTTATTGCCTTAAACGTCAAAAAAGGTTCCCAACGACTCCCCAAACGTATAAAAGATGTATATCTATTGCAGGAAAAACAACCCTTTTTAAGTATCACACAGAAAATCCCTCAACAGCGAAAACGTCTTTTTTCACTAGGAAGGGGGTATGCAGCGATCCCTTCTTCCACAATTAGCAAGCAACAAAGGACAGGAATAAAAACAGCTGTCCCTAATAGAGATTCCCTTTCTTCCCAATCGTCTAATGCGTGCATCGCACAGTTGCTTATCGGCAGGTATGTGTGGTTCATATAAACACTCTTACCGAGATCAACAGCTGGTTGCTGAAATACCAAACTACTGTCTGTGAAAGCAAAGAAATTAGGTGATTTTAAAATTTATATAAATGCACAATATTACAAAGCCTTTCTAAAAATGCCTTAGTTTAACCTCTAGGGCAATTAGAAGCCCTTAAAAGCAATTTTTAAATAATCATTCAAACTGGTCCACGCCCATTTGAATGGCGAAAAATGTAAACAAAGTACTTCGTTTTTGATTAAAAGTTGAACGTCTGATATAAACCATAGCATACATCTTTTATTGTAAATTGAGCCTTTTATTTTTTTTATTTCCTTGCCGATCAGAAGTCTCACTGTATACATTAAAATCAATTTATCTCAAAATGTAAATTTTGATGTTGATGTACCTTTTCTGAGAAACTACTGTTCACGGTATGTAAATTGTTTATGATATGTTTATAATGATGTCTAATATATACCAAATTGAGCTTTTTGTAAAAAATTCAAAAATTTATTTTTTACAATTTTTTTATGTGAAAAAAGGGTCAATTTTCGCAATCTTTGATAAAATATCTTATAAATTATAAAAAAATTCAAAATTAGCTAAAAACTCATTTCAGTATAATGAGAAAGGTGTACTTTAATTGTATGAAAAATTTCAAGTATGTACATGTAACAGATTTTGAGAAAAGGTACATCGAAAACAGCCAACTAAACATTGTCAGTATATATATAGAGAGAGGTTTCCAACTCCCGTTAAATATCAACAAACAAATTTATTTGAAGACTGACAGCACACTTTTCTCTTTCGTTCCATCGCCTTCTGGTAGGTTTAGAGACATGGCCCATTTTCTAACTAGCACATAGCACTAACTAGTAATTACCAACGTTAATTGTGCCACACTCACTTTATATTGGTAAATTTTCCTTTTAATTCACCTAAGAAGTATGAGTACTATTTCCTTTCGATACGGAATCCATTATACTGAAAGCTGGAAGACATTAACTATACCGATAAAGAAGATTATTCTTACATTTCATTAGTCATTCCGGCTAATGTACTGATCAAGAGAAATATCACAACGAGGGGCGATTTCTTATGGTTCTAAACAATTATGTGAATTATTACAAAATTCTATTCCAAGCAGTAAAAAAAAAAAACTTGTCTTGTGGTTACTTAAATAACAATGTTTTATTTCTGAAGTATTAGGCATGGACAATTTGAGCAATAATTGAGTATGTCTTGTTGTTCCTTTTTTAAATATTGTTAGAAAATTGTTAGGATTCATAGAAATCCTAACAGCCTTTTTAATCTCTTTATATAAGGTGACCAATCGTCCTCCTTTAGGGAGGACAGCCCCTCTTTTATAGGTTTTGTCCTTCCTCGAAAAGTGTCCTCCTACTTGTCCTTCTTTTCAATATTTAAAAACTTATTCGTTAATCTCTGTATTCAGGAGATGCCAGATACAACGGAAAAGTTTTACAAAGAAGTGCTCAATTTTTACCAAACATGTTTCCAATATGCCGAAGAATGGTCTGAAACAAATATCACAGGATATAATAATTTACAGTGGTGTAATTTAACATCAACGCAAGTAAATTGGGCAGATATAGAAAATTGTGTTGAGTTTTTATCGAAAGAAATGCCTGATATTAAAATCGATGACAATTGTCTGTTTGAAGAAATTAGAAACCTGAATGAATATTTAAATTCTGATAAATTAGAACAACGGGCATATCAACATGTTGAAGTTTATAAAAGATGAGAGGAAATATTTAAAGAGATTTCAAAAATAAACACATTCCGTATGAAAACTTAATTATTCTTGTTAAATTTACGTTGTGCTGTCTTGGAACTAATTCAGCAGTTGAAAGAATTTTTTCGATTGGTAATGATTTTTGAACAAGTGAGAAATCTAATTGAATGTTAATATATTAGCTACAGTGCTTACCGTAAAATTTAGTACGAAGGATAATTTTTGCTGCGAAATTTCCAATATATTAGAAAATGATATGTTGACAAAAAAAAAAAAAACATCAAATGGAAAAATACTTGTTTAAGTAAATAATTAAAAGGATTGTAAGAGTAATTAGCGTATTTTTTTTAAATTAATAAAATGTTTCATCCATTTACATTGTAATTTTTCTTAAATTTTTCGTCCTCCTTTTCATTGTAAAAAAACTTGTCACTTTTTAATTAAGTATGTCTTATTGTTCCTTTTTTTTAAATATTGTTAGAAAACTGTTAAAATTGATAGAAATCCTAACAGCTTTTCTAATTTCTTTATATTCCTCCTGTTTTTGTCTTTTAGAGTAATTTATAGTAACTTTCAGTTCATCAAGATGAAAAGGGAAAAACAGACAAAGGTAGACAAAGGTTTTATTTTATTCAACATGAGTAAAAACTCTTAAACAATAGTATATCATTTAAAAATTCCAATAGAATAAAAAATTAGATAGAATCTATATAGTACCTCAAAACTATAATATAACTTTTATTATAATATATTATTTTTCAGTGATTATTTTTGAAATAAGGATTGATCTTTCTTTGGAATTTGTTTCGATAAAAAGCAGCACATATGAT
Organism: Trichonephila inaurata madagascariensis; assembly: GCA_019973955.1. NCBI lineage: Eukaryota > Metazoa > Arthropoda > Arachnida > Araneae > Nephilidae > Trichonephila > Trichonephila inaurata. Next base: position 50,892 of record BMAV01023345.1, on the reverse strand, counting down.
CAAATAAAAACAGGAGAAAAAAGTAAAGTCAGGGGAGAAAAGTGTTTAAAATCTTCAGAATTGAAATGCACAGCAATAAAAATGCAATTAAAATATTCTCTCCAACATAGTCACCAAAAGTGAAAAAGATATTTCATTATCTTTGTCTTTTTAGCATATTTTCCAATATATACTTCTAAAAACCAATATATCTACGATATAAAATAAATTAACATACTCCAGAAAAATGTTACCTTTTTCTTCGTTGTTTCTACTTCTGATACCTTTTTTCATTTCTTATAGCTATTTGTGTATCATCTGCGAAAGACTCAGAGGAAGAAAAAAAAAAAGAACGCCAAAAAGGCTTAGCTCATCAAAATGATATGAAAGTATCACATTATAAGCTAAGGGTTTGGCGAAAGTATTATTTTGCAAAGTGAAGGATATAAAAAAAATCAAGAAAAAAAACGAATTCGACTATCTTTTATGAAGGATCCCAGACTTGAAATTGCATTTTAAATTGCCATCTAAATAAAACTCCGGAATCAAATTATCATCTAAAATGGTCTTCTCCCATTTAAAGTGAAAGGGGGGAATGGTAGTTTTAGTAGCATCAGTGTTTAGAAGCGAAATGTCTGGAAAGTCTCAGGATTTTTTTTTCCCTCTCTTTTTACATACTTAGGTTAAATATTCATAGCGAACTGAGTGTTTACCAAAAAGAGAAGGAGGGCGCTTAATGGTAATGTCTTTTAGTAAACGGAAAATGCAGGGTAATATACTTATTGTAATGGAAATTGTTTTCGAATTCTTTTTTTTTTCCGAAAGAAAAAACGACATAATAAACAGTAAAATAAGTTTGTTGATTCTGTTATGGAAGAAAAAAGTGTAATAATCGCAACGGCTTTCAAATATAAAGCAAACGAGATACTCATTTAGAATTATTCGAAAGATGATGGTGTTTTTTCAAACATTATTTTATGATAATACAAAATATTTCTGTTAAGTAATTAATACAACTAAACTATACATATCGTATTTCGTCCATTTAAGTTTCATCGATAATCAAGCTTTTTTCCTTCCTTTTTTTTAAAAGAAAAACTTCAGTGATGTGTAACAAAAAGTGCGGAAAACGTGTTTTTGATTTAATTTGATCAAATGGCTTAGAATTGTTAAAAAAAAGTTATATTTAAAAATGATAAGAAATATAAAAATTCTAATTATATTTGACTTATCCAGTTACTAGCTTATGGGCATTATATTTTTGTAAATAAAAAGGGATATCAAAAAAATATAAAGTCAGAAAGTTTAAATGAAAAATTAAAAAAAGAAATGTGAGATAATGAAATTCCTAAGAAAATTATTTTAGAAAGCTGAGTCGTGAGAACTTTAATGTGTAGACTTAAATAAAACGTTAAGTGACACTGAAAATGCAACAAGGAGTGGGCGGAAAATTATGAAAATTTCAGGAATTGCGTACATCACCAAGCCCATCTCTCCGGTATACTTGAAGTAAGATCCGGTACACTTTAAGGTATCCGACTACGTTCGGAACAATGATTTTAAAAAAGCGCATAAATGGATAATTTTCATGATATTTAGTGTCACTTAGATTAGAATACATGTATACAATTGTTTTAAGGACATTATATGACAAAAAAAAAAAAATTATTTAAATTCAATATTTTGGCAAAAAATTAACTTAGAATAACCTTTCTTCCAAATGCTCTCCTTTTGTAAAAAATGCTTCTATTGTATTCATATTTTACCTGTATATAGCTCAGACCTCTGTACAGAGGCTCAACTATGATTTTTGAAAAATTCAAATTATTTTCAGAGTTACAACCGTTTGAAATAATTATCGGCGTATTTTCTTAAAATTTCTCCCTTCTGTTTTCGTAAAACATGGATAAACCGACTTCCGAGTTATGCATATCAAAAATTCTAGTTGAGCCTCTGTACAGAGGTCTGAGCTGAATACAAGCAAAATATGACTACAATAGAAGAATTTTTTTACAAAAGGAGAACATTCGGAAAAAAGGTTATTCTAAGTTAATTTTTTGCCAAAATATTGTATTTAAATAATTTTTTTTGTCATAATGTCCTTAAAACAATTGTATACATGCATTATAATCTAAGTGACACTAAATATCATAAATATTATCCATTTACGCGCTTTTGCAAAATCACGGTTCCGAACGTAGTCGGATGCCTTAAGCAAAGCCTGCTTTACCTGGGAAGCCAATGTGGGACTTTTTTTTTGTTTTTTGGTGTGGACACGTATAGCATCAAAGAAAGTTAGGCCACTGCAAGCGGATAAAAGTTTTAGCGGAATGTCGCTTTTACGAGGGGCGTGATAATTTGACAGCAGTCAGATTAGTCCATATGTTAAACCTCAGTTGACATCCAACTAGACTCCGTGGTGCACAAAGTGTGGCAAAAATAACTAAAACAAAGATATGTGGTAAGTTTAAGGTATGTCAGTCCGGCCAGAGAAACGAAACACGAGTGAATCGTCACAACCAATCACAACTCAAAAATGATGGCGGCCCTGCAAGACACTTCTACCTCCATTTTGTAGCATATGTACAGGACACAACCGATAATCTCACATTAACTAGAACCAGTTTGCGTCGATTAGTTGTTAGTGTCTTGCACTCGGGGTCCATTATAAAGATTGTCATTGATTCTACAATACAGACGACTCCATTTGCGGATGCGGGACTAAAACGACAACGAAAGCATAGTTGTACAAAATAGTGTTCTTAGACGATAGAAGAGTCATGTTTCTTTTTGTTCAAGAATAGTCGCAATGTATGAGTTTGGTGTTGATGTGCTGTGGCCGATGACAGTCTCCTTCTTTCGGGTGGAGAGTGCTTAATGTCCTTTATTAGAAGGATAACGACATACTACAGACTGCACGCAATATTTAACGTTCTCTGCGAGATTTACAGATACTTTTCTGGCCACTATTCTCCACTAATCTCTCACCAATCGAGCAGATCTGTAACTCGATTAAACGTCACCTGCTAGCCCTTCCACTGCCACGTTCAGAAGACAAACTGTGGCAAATGGTTGACAAGTAACGGGAAGCTTTCTCTCTGGATGCTATCCATGCTCTTTAATTGACTCTGTACTTTGACACGGTGCTTCTCGTAACGCCGTCCGCCTGGTTCTGCAACTTACTGAGCTGACTTTGTTCTCTATCTTCGTTAAGAATAGCGTTTCAACATAAACAGCACATTTTATTCTTTGCTTTCTCTTACTATTTAGCGAGTTTCTTCACTCCCTGGCCATGTCTACTTTGTGTTGCATTGTGTTTATAGTGTATAGTTAAGAGAAAACCTCCAACTATAAATAGATGAATATTACTCTTATTACATGTTACATATTTTGAAGCTCTCATTGATCGTGAAAGAAAATCTTTCAAGCAGAGGCCTGCCATTGCATTTGGGTAGGTTGACGTTCGCCACATCTGCAAACAGCGGTTGCTTGGGGTACCCAATTATACACTAAAAAAAACATCAAAAAATACAGACATCTCTTATTTGAAAGAAAGCCAGTCCGTCAGTGACGTAAGAATAAAGAGTTACTTAAAAAGGTTCGTTCAATTCAAACAACGTTATCATGGGAGTCGATATCAAAATGAGTAAGACTAAAAATTTAAATGACTTAGAATAAGCAGTGATTATCAGTGTAAGAACAACAAGTGCTAGCACGTCTGAAAACATCCCAGTAGAATCTTGGGTGCTGAGAGAGAGGTAGTTGACAAGAGAACTTGAAACAATAAGGACTATTTTCGACGAAAATGTCTGGGAAACAACAGGGGTGACGGCGAGCAGCACGAACGTACACAACATCAACAAAAGGGCAGCAATAAAAAAAATGGTGGTTGAATTAAAAGCAGGAGCATAATGAAATATAACCCAATTCAAAATGAAACAATCTTTGCAAAGGATGGACTTTAACAGAATGATATCATTAGGAGGGACTTTGGTATCTTAGGAAAGTGACCTAATGTGAAGCCAAGAACGACGAAATTTATCACTTGAAGAATGGCAAAAATTAGCTTGGTTAAGTAAATCTCATTTACTGCTCTGTGATGTAGATGACAATATTGAGTTATGACACAAAAATAACGAATCCATCAACCCCTCCTGCCAAATAACAACTCATCAGACCAGTGGTGGTGGAATTATGGTATGAAGAATTTTTCTGGAGAGTATATTATATCCTTCGATATTTTTAAACAACTCTGAATTGTATAGCTTGTCTCAACATCTTTGTCAATCCCATTTATGCTTGTAATTTTCCCTTTATAGAGATGGCCACTTTTGGCAAGAAAACGCACCTTGCTAATATCGTTCTTAAATTTATTTGAGGAATAGGATTCAGAGTTATATCTATTTTCAAGATTAGCTCAGTGCTTTGATCCCATACTACTGAGCTTTCGTGAAGTCTTAAGATCACTTCAAATCTTGGAAACGCCACCTTCCTTGCTGACCCAGTTTAGGTTTACCATTATGTCAACATGGTTAAACAATCCTTAGCAATGGTATCAGCAGCTTGTAGAACCTATGCCAAGAAAGTTATCGGCTGGGATCAGAGATGAAGGTGGATCAAAAGAACAACTCGTTATTAGAGGGTATCTAATTTTCTGGTCACCCACTCTATATATCTATAAGAAACAATGCAATGGAAACGCCTACTAAAAATGATGGAAATCTACAAACAGTGAGAGATAGCAACTATCATGATGTTTATTTCAACATGATACAATAATACAGTTACCACGTTTAGGTCCATTTTTTACGTCGCAGGTCAGTCGTGGCTGGTATTACAAGCAGCAAATGACTGCCTCGTTACCGTGCATTTTTACCACGTAGACTATTACTGCTGAACAGAAACACACATTTTTTGTTTTGACATTCTATCATCCCTTGCCCAATGTCATTTCAAACAGGAGTATCAATGCATTTGTGGGTCAATGCCAGTCATCTTATAGAGAATCATGAACGAATACCCGATTGGTGAATAATGGTCTAGAAAAGTCCTGGAAAGTGGAGCTCACCCTCAAGAACATAGAGTCCTAGGATCATTGGCACTGAAGAAAAAAGTTAAAAAATAAATAAGATTTGGAAGGGATATTTTTTCCCGTTCAAATTGGGAGAATCCAGAACGTCCAGAACATGTTTTAGAAGCTCAACGAGATCAACTGTAAGTCTTTCGAACTTGTTTGTGTTTGTGTCGATCCCTTTGAGCTGACGTTCCTACAATCGCTCTAGAACCCTTTGAACACATCGCGTTTATTTATTCTTTCAAATCTCTTCGGCTGAGCTAGTACACCATAGGAGCGGGAAGGTGGTTTTCCTCTGCGATTTGACAGATGGACTAACCTGCCTTTCTGATTCTGATCACGTAAATTCTGAGTTCTTGGGAATATCATATGTATTCTGAATCTGTCTTCTTTGATAGCATGCTAGCTGCCTAGATGTGTCTGTATTTAACCCCAAATTATTACCAGAATCATCTGGAGGGAAATCGTAACCAATCAACATAGTTGCTAACAGACTGTCATCGCATAGCATTTAATGATGAAACATATTACCATCGAACCCTCGTTTAAAGTGACCAGTGGGACAATAGTCCCAATCATCCTTTTTTCTTGCAAAGTCATATAGCCATTAACCCTAATGCAATATTATAAAGTGTATCTATTACGGCAACTGATTGTTTCTAGTCATTTAACGAACTATTTTAATATCTCAATGACATGTTGATGACAACCTGGGGCTGGTTGGGTTGCCCTTCATGGTACGTCATTGTTCAGAATTTTCCAACAAGATAATGCCAGGGCTCATACATCTACGGTTCGCCTTCCGGGCAATTTAGATATTTCCTTAACTGGCAAATTCCACAAACTTTTTAATAATTGAACATGCATGGATCATGATAGGCCCCTTACCACCCAAATTCAAACACCCCAAATGTTGAAGCAAAAATTAATGAATTCCTTGCAAAATGAGATGAGATTACAAGATGAGATTAGGAATTTTTATCACTCCTTGCCTCGCCGACAGGAGAGAGATTCAGTAATAATTGATTTCATCACTTAATGTATAATTGCTAACTATTGATAGGTCTTAGGGTTTTGAATGATGAATC
>BMAV01023345.1:11119-36068 GCA_019973955.1 Trichonephila inaurata madagascariensis | reverse complement strand
GCACTGATACGTTTATAAGAGTAATATATCAGTATAAATGTGTATTTTATTTTTTGTTACGTCAGAATGTGTATTTATTAATTTACTGAAAGTAAACAAACAAATTTAATTAAATAAAATTTTGTTTTCGACTTTTTAATATGCTCGCGTTCCCTCGTAGAGTTGTCACGGCCCCAAGGGGGGGGGAGGGCGCCCCACAGTTTGAGAAGCGCTGCTATAAACGCATATAAATAGACAATGTATAGTCATATAATGTGCTGAAAAGCTTATTTTACTCATAATGTAATAAAATTTTTTTCCTAGTCGTTACTGTCACGAACTCAAGGCTGGAGTGTCGCGGTGTGATTTCCTGTTGCAACTGTAGACCTGCCACGTAGAGGGGGCCGATGCACGTTAAATTTGTCCAGGCTCAATGTCCTCTCATTGGTGTCGTACGGTAGTTAGGAGAAGTGGTGCCAGCGCAGGTGTCATCCTCGTCACTTGACAGTGGTAACTTAGTGGTCTAGGTCAGGAGTTCGCGACCGACGAGTCGCGGGTTTGAGTCTTAATATAATTTAAAACCCACCTTGTAGAGGAGCTGATGCATTTGGCTCAAAATTCTCATGTTGACGCGGTGTAGAAGTAAGGAAAGTAAAGTATCGGCTCACAGATGTCATCCTTGTCACATGACCTTGGTTCAAAATTACGAGGCGCGTCGCCAACTCCCAACGTTTTGCTCTAGAGTATGATGCAAATAAACACTTAGTCCCTCGGAATTTGATTGGTTAATAACAACACACTTTTCGATTAAGATCGATTTCGTTGGATCTATAATATTAAAAAATATTGTACTCAATAATGTGAGGCTCAAGAATAATTTTTATTGCCAAAAAGGTCTCCCAAGATTACTTTAAGAGATAACTGAATTATATTTCACTCTTAAATAAAATAAATTTACCTCTTTGATACCGGAGAATTATTACTCAGACTAATTTATCAATAATGCAGTTCGTCTAGAAATTCGCAATAATTAAGATGTTCTGGCTAACAACATCGATAATTAAATGTGGGGAAAATGATTTCCGATAAGTTTGCAAATTTGTCTGTATACCAATATATATTTATATAAATTGTAGCTTAAATTTCATTATATTGCTGATTTGTGGATAAAAACAATTCATTTACTAATCAATCCTTTTAATTTTTCACAATATCCAATCATTATCTAAAGTTCAAAAAAGACTATTTTCAATCAGATGCCTTGTCTCACTAAATTAATTTCCCGCAGTCCTAAATTGCTTAAAGCAATTTGTTTTGAAAACAAAATTACATAAATATCGAAATCTTAAGCATTCTTAAGGAACATTAAAAATTACTTATAATACTTGTGCACTATAAACTTTTGATATTCGAGTATATACTCAATAGTCATGATTTGAAAGCTTTGTTATGCTTTGTCTGTTTAAGCATTGTACTAATTTACTAATTATTATTTAGCATACATCTCTCTATCCTCTCTTAAAATCTGTATTTTGAGACTAATTTTACTTTAACATTTGATAAATATATATCTTAAAACAAAAAGTAAATTTTAAATTCGATCACACGAATTTTTGTTATCTGAGTCTTTTTAGTGATTCGTCTGTACGTAGATCTGCGCTTCAAAATATTTTATAATAGTTGTTCAACTCAGAGAAAAAATGTAGAACAAAAGCCCTTTATCCTCATGTTGCGGCCAGCGTGAAATAACTAACATACGTATGCGGCCCGTGTGAAATAGCTGACATATGTATGCGGCCCAGTAGAAAAAAAGGTTGAGTACCCCTGGTCTGGAACCTCTATCTTTAAGCTAGCATACTGTAAGAAATTGTAATATAAGACTTAAGGTTTCGGTTTCGAATTCCAGTCTGTTGAAAGAAAATCGATTCAATGAAAAGTTAAAATTCAATTTGATATTGTTGAATATACATATTTCAATGATGAAGAATAGTTCACAAGTATAATTGCATATTTCAAAAGTTAGAATTTTAACACAAGAATATTTCACAAGAGAATATTTCACTACAAAGCGTGTTTGCATTTTAAGAAAGATACATGCAATGACTTTTGCCACAAGACTACTTCTAAATAGAAGTGGCTCACTGCAACAGTGCTACCTAACGGCTTTTACTATTCAACACAAATACATATATTCTCAAGTACCTAAAATAGAACATATTTTCTGAAGCGTCTAAAAAAACTATTTTTCAGTGTCAGTCGCTCCTGGTAACTCTTTCTCATCGCGCGTATCGACTTCTTAAACGTATTTCTTAGTACATCTTCTGACACTACTTACAATAAAAAAAAATCTCTTGTAGACCAAAAGAAAAATCGAACAAAATATTTACAACTTGTTCCTTTTTTTTTAAAAAAAAAAAAAAATGTGTACCACAAATTGACTTGCCGACAATTTCACACAACTCAGCGTTTAGGCCAATCCTCTTTCAAAGGCAATGTCACTCAGTATTCTAACCCAAGACAAACTCATAGTACCAAACGAACAACGGGGGGTACGGGCAACTTCCATTGTCACTCAACACAAGAGAAATTACTGCAAGAGGGAGGAAGGGGGGTTTCATGGATGGGAACTCACTGTTCGAAATCAGCAAACTATTCTTCAGTGATTCGCCCTGCCGTTGTCTGTCTGTCCCTGACATCTCTGACAGGCCCTCCTTCCTGCCATGCTTTGGGAGAGAAAAGCCTGCCGTTTTCCCCGTCTATTCTTCTGTGTAGTGTAGGCTTTACGAATAACGGATTCATGACAGGAAGGAATTTTAATCAAAACTTGAGCATGCAAATATGAAAATCTGGTTCAGAAGATGTTGGTAGATAGCAGCCACTATCAATGATATATGCAAAGCTTAGGGGTGAATTTATTGAATTTTTAAAATCTGAGTTTGAATTTTATAGGCTCACATATCTTATGAAAGATATAGAAGAGTGACTTTTAAACTTTTTTGACTCACGGAATCCTTGGATCAGTAAAGTGTTTTTTTGTGGAACCACACACATTCCACACACAGAATAAATCTTAAAATAATACATAAAGTAGATCACCATGTTATAGGTACTTTAAGTAAAGGCAATTGTGAAAAAATATTTTATTTGTTATTAAATATTTTTAACGTAATTTTAATATGGTTCATTCATTCAAAGTAATAATCTGTATAATCCATGTGCCACCTACCCTACATTACATTTGATTATTGGAATATTTGTTTGCATTTTTTTACACAAACTGTCGAAATTTAGGTCTATACAAGTTATCTGTAGTTCGCATTTCATATTCTGTGTTTAATTTGTTTTTATATTTTGTTGTTTTTGTAGCCAATCATCTTAAGAACCATTTTTCATTTAGATACATTATTAGGAATGGAATTAGAATGTTACAGCTGTGTGAAAAATCTTGCGTACTTGGCACGAATTTACAACCTAAAATTTAGGCGCTGTTCTTGCTTAAACAGACGCTTAGCTATCGCCTTATCAGCCATATCAATGATACTGGTCCCTTAAGCTACAGGGGTCCCAACATGTGTAAGCAAAAAATCGTAAAATAGTAAGAGGTGCTTGAAAAGGGTGAATTTTTAATACAGGGCCGATTCAGGACTAGCTACGCCAGTGTGCTCGTCGAATCTGTAACTTCAGTAAGTTGTTCCCTTTTCTTCATGATAGGTATTTTTTCCAAAAATATTAAAAGATGAATTTTCCATTCGCAAACTATTTTGCAGAACATGGTACTAACGAGTAAAAAATTCTTTCGTGGGACCCAGAAAAGTAAACAATAGAATATTCCCAATCTAGCACATAAGTATAGTACATATAAAGAACAAACGTTTCCATATTCTTTTATTATATTATAATAAAAGAAGTATTACAAAAAATAAAGTTATTTATAAATAAAGTTTTTAGTGTTATAATATGAAAGAACAAATTCCTTGTACAGATACTTGCGTAGATACTTCTGGTAATACAAATTTTATACAAAACAAAAATCCATTTTGTATACTCACTATAATTGTCTGGTCAATTTTTTGTTGTAACTTGTGGAACCCATGGGTATGCCTTGTGGAAACCCAGGGTTCTATGGAGCACAGTTGAAGACCATTGATATCCAGGAAAATTTCAGTATCAGAGTAGTTGCCATCAGTTACTGAAAAATACGGTTTATTATAAATTACCCTCAGTGCTTCGAGGTTTAAAAAAGTTGTCAGAATATTTTTAATTCGGTTCTTAGCGATTGATTTTTCAACTGAATACTTCTTTAGAATGGATTTTACTTGTAATTGATGCACATTTTATGATGATTGAAATAAGATTAGGATAAGTTGATGTTGAAAATCATTATTCAAGAGAGGAAAAAAAATCTCTAGTCTTATTGAGAGTGATAGCAGTACAATTAATTACTGGGTAGAAAAAATTACTTTTTACAGGCTTCTAATTTTTTATAGATATCTATTGCGTTCTGGGAAGTTTTTTTTCTACTGTTGGTTTCTATTAATAAAAGTGATTGATGATGAAGAATCTCATATTGATCTAACTTACTTATAACACATTGACAAAAAGAGGAATTCGGAAAGTTAAAAAGGAAAATATATATATGGCGGAAGAAAAAGCGGGCTATATCTTCTTTTTTGAAATATCTGTTATTGAAATCACAGTATGATTCGATAGAGACGATTATGATGGACACTTCATCAACCATATAATTTGTAAAAAAAAAAAAAAAAAACTCAAAAGAAGAACATCTGTGAAAGAAATCAGATTATTTTTAGAAAAAAAAAAATATTAGCATTATATATATAAGCACATATGTACCTAAGTAATATTTTTCAAAGTAGAATATTTTAAAAACTTGGAAGTACAAACATTTGGCATCTCCTTAAAGTTTTCTAAAACTAATTTTGTGTAATGATTCTTCATATTTTGAAATTAATATCACCGAAGCATACTTACGTAAATCGGTTGCTTAGTTTTTTTTTTCTTTTTCTGCACTAATATTTGAGTTTTACTTGTAATAGAATCATTTAAACCTACACTGATGAAAAAAAATTTCCAACACCAAGAAAAAATTATTGTAGACTAAGGAAACTTCGGCAATACGTTTGTCTTGGTAACATATTTAATTGATTTCAGTCTCAAGATTACAGATTAATGTAAGGGCGTGAAGTGTAACCACCAGAATTTTGAATGCAAACATGCATGCAATGTATCATACAGGGACAGGATATCAGTATGTGGGATGGAATTACATTCCTGATGTACTTGGTCGATCAATACATGGACGTTTAATACTGATTGTGGATGATGCTGGAGTTGCCATCCAATGATGTCCCATTCGTTCTCGATTAGAGAAAGATCTAGTGATCTAGCTGATCACACACACAAGGCAACACTTTGACTCTATAGAGCATGTTGGATTACAGCAGTGGATTGAGGGGGCCCGTCATCCGGTTGGAAAACACCTATTTGAATAGTGTTTATAAATGACAGCGCAGGAATTTGAACCACCAGACTGACTTACAGTTTTGCAGTCAGGGTACGTGTAATAACTACAAGAATGTGCTCTTGCTATCTTAGACAATTACTCTTCAGACAATTTCAGGCCCAGGTCAGTGCGTCTAGGCCACAAAAAAGATGTTTGCAGGCCTGGCCTTCTAACCAATATACGGCCATCACTGGCACCAAGACAGAAACAGTTCTCATCGGAGAACGCAACACTTTGCCATTCCACCCTCTTATGGCAGTGATTTGGAGCTATGAAAGCAACAGGGCATCTGGCTTGGAGCTATTCCTCAAAAAATTGATTCGTTACTGTTCACTGTGTCACTTTAGTGCGAGCAAAAGTTATAATTTCTACTGCAGATGCAATAAGATGTTTCAGTGCCATGCAGTGAATGCGGCGATCTTCACTGTCAGCGGTTACCCGTGTGTGGTTGGACACCGGTTTTCTTGAGATAGTGCCTTCCTTCAACCATTGCTGCCAACAATCATGCACTGTAGATACATTTCTACCAAGTCTTTCTGCAATATCATGGAAAGAAAACCACCTTTGTCTAGCCCTATTATATGACTTCGAGTAAACCTCAGTGAGTTTTTGATAATGGCTTCTTCGTCTTCTCAAAGGAATTCTTGACTAACATCAGCTCATTACGTCAGATTTGAAAGATAAATAACATTCAACAACTTCACAGCGTGCATTTAAGCGTGCACCAGAATCGTAGGCTTAAAGTGTCGTTATTAGCGGCACATTTATGAGTCTAACATCGAACTTAAAACAAAGACATCCTTTAGAAGTATAAACACACCTATCAAATTTCGTTTACCTAGTACAACTTCTTCTAGGAGTTGGAATTTTTTTTCCATCCGTGTATAATATCTTATTTTTGAAGTAATAAATTTTAAGCCTAATAAAATATGTACCAATCCGTTTGAAGATTCATTTCAAAGCTTTTAAAATAATACAATCAATCAAAGTTAAAAAGTGTTTTTTATTTCTATCTTAAGAAAGATTTCGTACCCAGCTAAATACAGTAATTTAAAAACTTTTGAAGAAATAAAAATTGTGAAATAACACTTCTATAAATAAATCATTCAAAGTTCTCGTACATTCGAAGAACTCACAAAAACTTTTAGAAGTAATACAGAAGCTTTTTCTGTAATTTCTCATCTAAAATGCGAAAAAAAAAAAATGTACGGAATTTTTTATAGCTTCCAAATTTTAATTTATAAATGTAAAAGAAATCAATCACTCCGTTTTGGAAGACCTGGCAAGCTGCCATTATATACGTATATATAAATAAAAAAAATGACAACACACTATCCGATTCTTTTATGCTTTTCAATTATTTGTATAGTCAATATATATCTGTTTGTTACGAGACGTTAAAGGGAGTAATATTTCATCCAAAATCGATTAGATGATAGCCTTAAGAACTAGGATCGTTGAAGTGTATTAGTTTTCATCATTCAAGTTAATTAAATTTATAGATTTTGCAGAAATTTCAAAAAGGATCATCAATTAAAATCACTCCGCGTAATGAAAACACTAATGAACTGTACTGCCAAGATAGGTATGTTTTCACTACATGGTTTGGTTATTTTCCTCGATATAATACATTCTTTATAAGAGAAATGTCATGCTCATAATTAAACAATTCGCGTATGTATTGAATTCCACGCGCATAATATCGACAGCGTACAAGAATTGTTTTTTAAAGTATATATACAGTGAAATACGTTTAACACGAAAACGCGGTTAACACGAAATAATTCAACGGTTCTAACAAACTATTACGTATTTTCTCGCAGTTTTTTCTCTTAACACGAAATGATTTTCCCTCTGTAGAAACTGAGCAGATACTTAGTCATTGACGTCTTAAGGCATGGGCCAACTGGACCCGGTCTCGACTGTCTTAATAAGATCATAATTTAAATAATTTCAACGGTCAAATGTTTTTTCCGGTTGAGTTATCCGAAAAACTGGGAATTTCGGTAATATGTCAACTGGCTACATGCGATGATCGACATCCATGTTTAGGCCTAAGCCTACCATCATACACCTTCATTACTTATTCAATCAAAAGGTGGGGTTGTCGGTCAAACCTGTTTGTGTGATTTTAAGTCATGCACATTTCTTTGTTTCTGGTTATTGCTAGTACAAGTATTTGAAAACGTAAGCTATATGAACTCTCTTCTTTTAAGGGTCAAAGGTGGGGCCTTCATTTGTGTAGGGGCCAAGGCCTCGAGAAGTCTTAAGACGTCCTTGCACTTAATGAAATGTTTGAAAAAATTTCTGTTTTAATGTATTGTCCTATTGTATCATCGAAAGAATTCGTTGCAGTTGATGATGGTAATGTGTGTTTAGTCCCAATTATATGGCAGACAAATACATTTTGTAGTTTGTTCAAAGCTAAAAAAAATATCATTGATGCAGATTCCGACGATGAAAATGAAAGGAATAATGTAGGTCCTGTTCCCTCGTCATTCTAAAAGTGGAATATGATGAAAAGTATGCGCAGTTATTTAGACGCATATTTCAATGGTGAAATGAATAAAAAAATGGACGACATCGAACAATTTGATGCTAAAAAAGACATTGTAAAGAAAATATCAGATTATCTTTCAAAAACACAATAAACGTTTTACTTTTCAAAACATTGAGAAATTTTGTATTAAATTTCATTAAGTTCCTGTGAATGTTTTTGCTTCGTTGATTTTTATTAAATACATGCATATACACATATGTATGTAAATAAAAATGTACTCTAATAAACTAAATATATGTTCTTTTTTTTGCAATATCCTTTAACATGAAATTCTTTTAACACGATAAAATGTTTCAGTCCCCTCAGTTTCTTGTTAAACGATTTTCACTGTATGTTGATTTTAAGAAACTACGAAGGAATATTCAAAGAAAAATTCTTGCGCATTTACTCATGTGTTTGATTGACACATTCGAAAGCGTGGTACAATTGCATTGTTTAAAAAAAAAAAATCAGGAACACTGTATTCCTTTGCTAATTAAATCGAAGAATTTTAATCTAGCAGTAGTGCATAGATAAAGAAATGGTGACATTTACGAATTTTAAGGGTAATGATGTTCAAATCGAGCAGCAAATGAGAAGTCTAATTCCACTAGATATTCTTCGTGTGGAATGCAAATTAAGGGCCCTTTTACAAGAGTCGACTCGTGTTGCTCATAACAGAAGGAGCAGATAGTTGGTAGCTAGGTTTCAATAGAAGCTGTGACGAAGCCGATCTCTTCCTCCTACTTGCTAACAGATCCCTTGCGCCTTGCCGACAGACGTTGCGAGAATTCCAGGCATTTCCCTAATTTCTGGGAAAGAATTTCGTAACTGGGTGGTCAAGTTTCGGAACCTTTTGCCCGGGATGACCGGACTGTCAAAAAGAGGCGCCTTAACATTGTGTTTTAATTTTCCCGCAATTCGGTGACAACGGCGCGTCTGAAAACGTACAAATGTGCACCCCAGCCATCGGCACCCCTTGGGTGAGAGATCAGGAAAAGAGACCGATGGGCGCGGCAGAAGGGTAAGAGATCAAGGGAGCCGAGATCGGAAGGCGGCAAAAGAACAAGAGGGATTGAGTCCGACAAAGAGATCAGAGAAGGATGATTAGGAGAGATAGAGAGGATATAAGGAGGGCGAGAGAGTCCGGACGAGAGACTGGATTTTGAAGGGAGCCGTTTGGACGTCCCTTGAGCGATAGAAAAAAAAGCGATAACGAGCCCGCGAAGTACAGCGGTCTTCTAGCTTGGAAGATCAGGGAACGGGAGAGAGTGCGAAAGAGCACGGCGAAGTTTGGAGCCAGCGAACTCACTCAGACTCGGTGTGGAATCACCGAGAGTGAACCCCTTTTACTCACGATTTGAATAGGACTTTTCTCTAGCGGGCGAAGTTACGCCCTTATTTTATGTGAAAGAGACTCGAAATCATTACGGACCCTTTTGCTATTGAATTGTAAAAGAATATACTAATTTTATTTTTTTGATGATTTTCATACGGAAATAAATAGTTATCCAAGAGCTGTGTGAAATCATTACAAAACCGTCTCGGTCCCTTCACACGATATCACAACTCAATTGACTCAACTAAAAGGATATTGTTGAAACTACCTTCTTCACACACGGATTTTTATATATTGAAAATGGAGAAAGCTTTTTATTGCTTCTTTGAAGACTAGCGTTCCTTTTTCAGTCAGCTTTGAGTCCACTTTTGAAAGGAATTCTTTTTCCTCTTAACACTAGAGGAGTGGTTCTTAAGACTTCTTGAGGCCCTGAGCCCCTACACAAATGTAGGCCCCACCAATGACTATTTAAAGTAGACAGTACATAGCATACGTTGTCAAATACTTGTACAAACAATAACCCGAAACAAATCAAAGTGCATGATTTACAATTCCACAAACAGACTCGACCGACTGCCGCCTTTTAACAGAATGAGTAATGTATGACGGTAAGCCGGGGCTTGTACGTGGACGACGGTCACCACATGCATCTAGTTGGCATATCGTCCGAAACTTCCAGAATACAACCGGAAAAGAGATTCGGAAAATACAACCAGGAATAACATTTGACCGTTGAAATTATTTGAATTGTGATCTTATTAAGGCTGAGTAGAGAACGAGACGAGACTCCCATTGTGACCAAGGCCCTGGGCTCAAACCCATTTGGCCCATGTGTTAATGCGTCCCTGGGAGTGATAACACAAAATGAGTTGACTGGCACAAAGTTGCCTTTTAGAAAACCGGCCAGCTCTTCCGGCTGAAATTGAACTCGAAATCTTCATACATTTTTGAGAGAATGAAATATCACTTTAGGCTTTGTCTTTGCCAATCGATCGTTGTTCAAAATCACGAAATCCGAGGCCGAATGATGTCTTACACTTCTACAATAATGTTCATTCGAAACATTTGACTTATTTTAATAGTTAAATGTCTGCCGGTCACCAGACGCATAAAAGCTATTTAAATCTAAAATTTCTTTTAAGCAATGAAAAGTATTGCATAAAACTTGAATGAAATTTACAAACGTCACGAGAAAATATTCTTATCTCTATTGTATTACTCACTCACACAATTTGGTACCTAATGCGTCTTCTCTATAACAGATCATTTTTAAGAGTGTGTGATTCTTGACTTATCTAGTCTGACCAATACAATGGATTGATAAAATCCTTTTAAGAATCTATTCATATATCTAGGTAATAAAATACTTTCATACATGAAGCCTGGGTTACAGGGCCGCTTTTACGCTTAGGCATGCTAGGTAAGTGTTTAGGGCGCAAAAGATTTTTGGGCACACAAAACTGGAAGGCGAAAAAAAAATTACAGCGTACCACCACCTAGCAAGTCATGAGAGAAGCATTCCTACCCTTAAGAGAGTAAAGACTAAAATGGGATTTACTTTGGAAAAAGAAAAGCTTAACATTTTATGTTGCTATACACTCCAAATGATAGTACAATAAAAATAAATTATAATTATAATTATGTCATTAATGATTTTGCAATGATCAAAGCTCGTAGAAAACCTTTGTTGCACAAGGATTCAGCAAAGAGTGAGGATTTTTAAAAGTAAAAAAAAAAGAAAAGAAAGTAAAGCGTCCAGTGATGAAAAAGATGATAATTAACAAGTTGGAAATAGCTCATACAATAATTTATATTCTATACTGTAATTGCAAACGATTTCATTAATTTACTGTACTAATTTACAAAAGGGTGGTGGTGAGTCCGTGATGCCACACAGTGAGAAATGAACAAGAATGGACAAACCATGCCACTATTTTTTCTTTATGGCTGGCGATTGCCAGTCCGGGGCAAGGCGGGTCCATAGAGGGTGGATAAAGGATAGACTCTCCAAAGAGTAAAAACAAAGAATGGGATAAGAGTAAGAGAGTTAAGGAAAAATCCTTCCCAAGCCAAAACTGGTGAAGTAAAAACTGAAGGAGAGAGGTGCACTGGAAATAGTGGAAGGAGGAGGGGCGTAAAAATTTGAAGTGGGGAGGTTAAAAGGAACCTTGCTGGGTTATTTAAAAATAGAGATGTGTTCTTAGCTGAAATATTTTATTTTACAGTTTTCCTTCTGCTTCCGATTCTGATAATTGAGGTCAAGTATATTAAAAATTTATCTCCGTTAGCATGAAGTTCATTTTTTCTTTAAAAAGTAACAAGAATATTTAATGTCTTGAATGATAATCATAAGGTGTGAAATTTGAATAAGATTTAACAAAAGGCTATTGTGAATTAGTAATGAAACATGCCTATTCTAACTGAATCTGAATTTTCATTCATATTGTGATACGTTGAATTTTGAAGGTTAAGCGTCAATTCGAGTTGATTTTTTTTCATTTATTCATGGCTAAAAATTACGAAGTTGTAGAAAGCCCGATTTATTAAGTTCTCTCTGTTATGATAATAACAGAATTACAACTAATAAAAAATATTATATCTTGGCATCTTCTCAAACCTTCTCCTGATGGTGGCTGCTGATAAACTATGGGATACACATCAATTTAAAACAAATCAAAAACCTTCATAATCGAAAATGAAATATTAATAAAATTTGAGAAATGAAAAAATAATTAGATCATATATATATTATACTTTTGAAATTAGATTTATAATAAAATTTAAAATGCGATACTTTTAAAAGTATAATGATTTTTTTTATATATAAAACTGAAATTTAGTATTTTTTTTCACAAAACAACTAAGCTCCCTTTTTAAAATACAATTAAATAGCTTACTTTTCAAAAGAAAAGCTTCCTTTCTAAGCATTTTTTTTTACTTAAAAATAAATAACTTTGAAATATTTTTCTAATTTAAAGTAATAACAAAATACAAGACAAACAAGCAGTTTTTTCCACGAAGCAATAATGACACTTCAAAGTGTCTTGTAAGCTAAAAAAATATTCATTTTAAAGACATCACAGCATCAAATAACTCTGAGTTCTTTTAAAAGAGTTCCAAACAGAGAAACGGTTGATAGCACGGTCCATTACGTCATGGTCGAGATGTTTTTGTAAGGGACCTCGAAATAGACTCGGCAAGGGTGGTATTAGGGGGTAAATATAGGTTCCACCCCTTGTATCAGTATTAATCATATTATACCAATCTTTTTTTTTTATGATTTATTCCGTCTGTTTTCCTCAACCAAGTATTTTTCTTCCAGTAACCACGATTATAATCCCTTGATGGTTCACATTGATTACATATCAGTGATTCAGGATAAATAAAATGACCATCGGGGTACTACAGAGAAGTAAATTGATCCAAATAATGTCTTAAAAATGTATGATGGAGCATTTCCAGGCGATCCATTTACTGAATTTATTTTTACGTGAATTGTTTTCCAAAAAAGAGTTTTTTTTTGCTTTCGGAAATTCCTCTCTTAATAATGTAAAATAAAATATAAGCCGAAGCACATAGTGTATTTTATTGTTGTTTTCAGAAATGCATTTAGTTGTAGATTTAAAATATAAAGAAAGAGTATGAATATATTTGTATGTTGCTACAGGACTGTAGGATCAACAATCTTTGCTGCAGAAAACAGAAACATATTTGAATGGGGCACAAAAAATTCTATTAAAAAAAAGGAGTTTATCCAATATCTAATTTTTTCTGTACTTATCCTATTTATTTTGTGTACATGTGTATTCCATTAATCTTAAAAGATCTTATTTCATGCAGGCAAAAAATATATATTAGAGTTGATCGAAATTCTTTTTCAGAATTTCAGTATATGCCTATGCGGAAAAGGTGTTTTCTGGTATAAAGATAAAAAGAAAGATAAAATAAAAAGCTGATATTTATGTTAAGTACTATCAGAAAGAGAGTGAAGTTTAGGTATTTGAGCTTTTTACGGTAAAAATTCAAAATAATTTTTCTTAAAAACAAAATAGCTGTTTTAGTTCTTTTTCACATTTATTCCGATGAGAGGGCACCTACTACCTCTAGTCACAAGAAGAAAATACACCAGGTATATTTAGCAGCTTCTTTAGAATTAAATCTTTGTAAAAATATATATATATATATATATATATTGTTGAAATGGCAGTGTACGATGAAGAGGAAGACTGAAAACAACTTGAGTCGGACTATGGTGATAGACAGCTGGGATTATCAAATGTTGCAATTTGCATTTTACTGTTTACTACTCAGTCAGTTCACACTCTTATCAATAATCATCATTTTTGAATATTTATACAGCGATGATCAAAAAATGTATACTCACTTCAAGACTGGATGATATGTTAATGCCGTAAGTTTGAGACCGCATTGGCTATAGGTTTAAGTTGTAAGAGTTATTATTTACAGTTGGCAACACAGAGTTTCGACGTACTCAACTATAATTCGGCCACAGATGGCGCTAGTATTTTAGTAGGGAAAGTGAGACCATGGCGCAAGTACATCTGAATTTTGAGCAGCGAAAAAGCATTTTGAAATGGAATTAGAAGTTCGAGAATATCAATGAAGTGCAACGACATTGGAGGTAACAATGGAAAACAGAACCACCAACACGCATAAGTATTGCTCGCCTTCGACATCAATTTGAAACTGATGGAGCAATAAAGGATATGTATAAGGGACGATCAAGCCGGCCACGTACATCAACAAGCTCGAAGCGTCCTCAGTTGCAGAGTTAGATTCATTCATATAGTCACCACAAACATTGACATCATGACACGTGAAACAGGCGTGAGCAGGGCTAGAGTAGACCGTATTTTACAAAGAGCAAAATGGAAAGTTTACATCCTACAATTGTTACACGCACTGAACGAGGATGACACAGAAGAACTCAGTTTAATGAATGGTACCTCACGCTGGTTGAAGATGATGCAAATTTTGTATCCCAAGTGATATGATATCTTTTACTTACGGGGTTATCTCAAGTATGTAGTGTGCAGGCACACTACATACTTGACATACTTCCACGCACATCAGGGAAATTGAAACGGCTACTCATGCAATTCTTGCAGCTACTCTGAGAGATGCTACCAACAATGTATGTATGGCATCGTATTCAAAAATGTTTAGAAGTGGTTAATTACAGTTTGAATACTTATTATAGCTTTGTCATTTTTATTTACTGTAATACTTATGATAATACACACATTTTTCTTCATCAAAGTGTGTGTACATTTTTTTGACCACCCCTGTATTTTAAAGAAAAAAAAATTACCTTGAGTCTAAAATTATCTAGCTCCAAAATTCAGTATTTTTCCATTTTTTTTCAAAAATTCAACCGTGTTGCACAATATTAAATTTTGAAATTATTTTTCTCTTAATGTCCGTGTTATATAACATCCTTCCCGCACAGGTAGGTTCAGATTAATATATAACAATTTTTTTCTCCATATAACCGAGTTCCACCGTAGTGTACATTGAGTCATGTTATTATTTTTAATTCTAGATTGAATATCTATTTTTATTTAAATAACTACATTGATACATATCCAAGAAGTGACAGTTAGTTGTATGAATATTTGATGTTTTTATCAATGTGGTCTACTCAATAGTCTTCAGCTTTGATTTTTTAATCGATTTATTAAATCTCTCTAACTTACGGGGTATTCAAAATTCATTAATTCAACACTACAGTCAAAATAACATAACACTAAACTGAGGAGACTGAAATATTTTTCGTGTTAAGAGGAGTAAGGAACCTCTATATCGATCATGTTGAATTGGCTGTTTTCGATGTACCTTTTCTCAAAATTTGTTATATGTACATGTTTGAAGTTTTTTTCATACCATTAAAGTATACCTTTCTCATTATACTGAAATGAACTTTTGGCGAATTTTGAATTTTTTCATAATTTATAAAATATTTTATCAAAGATAGTGAAATTTGACCCGTTTTTCACATAAAAAAAATTTGTAAAAAATAAAAAAAAATTTTGCAAAAAGCTCATTTCAGTATATATTAGCCATCGTTATAAATATATCGTAAAAAATTTACATAACTGTGAACAGAAGATTCTCAGAAAAGGTACATCGAACATCAAAATTGACATTTTGAGATAAATTGATTTTAATGTACACAGTAAGATTTCTAATCGGTTTTGGAAATTAAAAAAATAAAAGGCTCAATTTACAATAAAGAATACATGTTTTGGCTTATATCAGACGTTCAACTTTTAAGCAAAAACGAAGTACTTTGTTTACATTTTTCGCCATTCAAATGCGCGTGGCCCAGTTTTAACGATTGTTTATAAATAGGTTTTAAGGGCTTCTAATTACCCTAAAGGTTAAAGTAAGGTATTTTTAGAAAAGTTAAATGTAATTGATAAAGGTTAAATGTAAATTTGAAAATGTAAAAATCTCAAATTGTCAAAAAAATAAGATTTTAGCTTTCATTTCGGATGATTTAAAAAAAATTTCGCGTTATTATCCAAAAAAAAAAAAAAAAAAAATTCACCCATGTATTAACAAAATTAAGTTTATTAGAGTTTTTATTTTTTATTTACATAGACATGTTTTTTGCATGTATTTAATAAAATCAAAGCAACAAAAGCATTCGCAAGAACTTACAGAAATTTAATACGGAATTTTCAAATTTTTTGAAAAACAAAACATTTATTGAGTTTGTGGAAAATAATCTGATTTTTTTTTGTTTTTTTTTTGCATTGTTTTTTAGCATCAAACTGTAAAAATATTGTTCGATATTGTCCATTTGGTTATTCATTTCATCAATGGAATGTGCGTCTAAATTCTCATGAAATTCTTCATTTCGGATGATGTGGCAACAGGAGCTGCGTTATTTATTTGATTTTTATCGTCGGAATCTGATCAATGATATTTTTTGAGCTTTGAACAAACTCTAAAATGTCTTTGCCTGTCATAATTGAGGCTGTACACACATTTTCATCATCTACTGCAACGAATTCTTCCCGATAATACAGTAGGACTGTCCAATCCGGTTGGTGTTTTCCGCATTTTGTGCATTCTTCAAAGGAATTCTTTTCGTGTTAAGTGATTTTCTTTTCGAAAAAAGAGAAAAGAAATGCTTGAAGATACATAGTTTGACGGGGCCGTTGTATTATTTCGTGTTAACCGATATTTCATCTTAAGCGTTTTAGCGTTAAACGTATTTTACTGTATTTTACTAACAAGAATTTATTTAGATGGTCTTAGATCCTTGTTTGAAATCAGAGTGAAGTCATGTTAAATGATAAGGCGAGAAATTAAAAATGTCCGGATTACTGTATGTTACCGTGCATAATTGGACAATTTTTAGAATTTTTGAAAGTTAAAGTAAAGAGGCTGGTTTATATACTTATTCAAGCTAATTTTGGGAAAAAAATATAGTCAAGGAAAAACAGCTTCATTTTCCGTTTGTCTTGCTCAACCGATTTTAAAATTTTTGAGTGTGTTGAATGAAAATTTTATTCTAAAAGAAAAGAAAAGTCATAAATCCGAATTTCCGAATAGTTCGTAAAGTTCACATTCTTTCTTTAGAGAGCTCGAATGCATATGAACATCATGCAGTGAGTTTTCCTTCTATTGCTTGAAACATAAGTCGATGATCAAGTGCCGTATACGGATTCCTCTTCCTGCTCATTTCCCAAAGAAAAAAAATGGAGTAGAAAGAAAGCCAAGGAAAAATAGTGTTCGTGATAATAAACTAACGGGAAAAAGTGTGTTGACTTCAGATACAGTTACCAGAAATAAAACTATCCTCGTTGACGTCTAGCGTTTTACTTTACAATAATTCGACTGAAAAGATATTCCACCAGTTTGACAACACTTTTGCCTTCATGACAACATGCTTGAATATATTACAAAATTTTTCTTTCAATCCAATTTCCATACAGATTTCGAAATTTGGTTAAATTTTTGAAGAGAAAGTGCACTCTTGGATTATAACACAAATCGATTTATATTCAGAAATATATGCTTGTTAGTTTAATTAATGCTGTATTGCAGCATAGGAATTTGAGCATAAGCCTGTAAGTTTGAATGAGAGAAAAAAAACATTCCATGTCAAAAGAAAGACACATTTCTGTTTCCTAACAAGAACAATGGACTGTAACTTACACCAAGACATAACAAACCGAAAAATATATATAGGAAAATGTAAAAGTTAAGTTAGTATCATGAATCTGTTTTATTACGTTCTTCTGCAGAACACATTACTTCAAACAAACCTGCCATGAACAGCAAAACACGTTCCAAGAACCTGACTTACCCATACCTATCCCATAATTTAAATCCAAATCCACCTTCTTACAGTTTCACTTAATCTTATCAATCAGTCTGCAAGAATCGTCCAGAACTTCTGATGTGCCCAAACCAGGGCCCCATTTGAAAAATTACCTACCATTCCATTTTCTAATAGCTTCGGACATCCGAAGTCCTGTTTTTAAGTGGGATTTTGTTCTCTTCCTCCCAGCAATCTAGGTGCCGTAATAGTAGGGGTATTAAGAGGGTCTAATAGGGGGTTTTTCACTCAAATTAATCGCATCGTTCTATTGTTGCCGCCACTACGTTCATTGATTCTTGCAGGGATGACAGTATTTAATGCGATCGGAGAGTGTGGTCCTTTGTTTCCGCATGTGATTTGTCGTTATCTTATTGTGTAATAGGGAAGGTCACGTAGTTTTTCCATTTATCCTTTTTCTGTGTGTGTGTTTTTTATTGCAAACCCCTTGCCCTAACTGATAACATAGGTCATAGCTAATGTGATTTTTGTGTACTTTTAGATGGAGGCTATTGACTTTGTTTTAAGGGATGGGACGATATGAGATCGGATCTTCTGAAGCGAAAACAAAGAGAAAGGTTTTATGTGTTTCTGGAAATCGATAGAGAGTTGTGGTGTTTCCCCCCACCCACCTCTTAGGTTTAGTAATCTTTTTTAAAAAAATGCTTTCTTAACCCTTTATAAGACTGTAATTAGTATATTTACCACGTTCTTAATAAATTTTTAAATGCACTGGGAAATATATCTATTTTCCCATTTATGATTTGTGCTGCTAGCACTTTGGCTAGCGAGACAACTGATATGTGGATTTTCAAGTCGTAAGTGCAAAAGACGACCTGTAAATTCACTGAGCAACAACAAAACTGTTCCAGATGACCTATGTTTGACTAAAGTTGGAGACCATATGCCAACTTGATGAAAAATGCATAGACATTGCCGTTTGTACTCTACTAAAGCACATGAAAACGTTTGTACAGCTTGCAATATGTCATTATCTATTGATCTCTGTTTTTCGAAATTTCACGGAGAGTAATACGGATAAATTCTGCTTTTAATACAAAACATATCTAATTTGTAACTCCTTCAGTGTATTTTAGCATTTAAAAATTATTTCTTATATCATGTATAATGTACAAAAAAAAAAAAAAAAAAAAAATTCAAAACGTAAGATGTTTTACCTTCGAATAGCTCCCAATGGGTGATAGGAAACATATTTCCCACAAGAAGAAATGGTCTTAAAAATCAAATTCATTTTAAATAATAAGCTCAATGAATTTCTTTTTATAAATAATCTCAATCCCAAAAATATTTTAGCATAACATTACTAGAAAAAAATGGCCTTATAAAGGGTTAATTAATACGTTTAATTCGAAGAAAAACGTACTTTAAATGTACATACCATAAATTATACAGCATTCAAAGCCATGCCAAAACTACTTTAAAGTGTTTTAATTTCAACAAGCTAACTACAAAAAAAAAAAAAAAAAATGTTTACCACAATCAGATTTGCTACCTTGTTCTTGATAAAAATCCATTTTCTATAATATTATTTGATAAAGATAATCAAATCCAATTTTACCATATTCCATCAGAATAATAGCCTGTTTATATATCTCTCGATGAATTATTTTTTATAAAAACTTCAATTTATTTATCACAAATTTAAATAACATAATTTTAATAAAATTAATCTTTGCAGAATCTCATATCAGTTTATTAATCAGAGAAAATAAAAAAACACCTGAGTGTAACATGGTGATCTACCTTAAATATTCTGTTAGATATGTTTCTTCTTCCGAGGTGGAAGTGAGATTCCCGGGAAACACCTAAGGTTTCCTTAAATCGATCAAGTTTGAAGACCACTTTTATAGAGCACATCTAGGCAAGGAAGTGAGGAGTACCTTAATCACAAGGCTATTTATTATCAGGGACATCAAAAGACTTCGTAAGACCCTCGGCTCCTACACAAAAGTTGGTACTCCCTATGATTCTCAAAATAGGACAGTGTATAGCACGCAATGCCTAACACTCATACAAACGGTAACCCTGTGACGGATCTATACGCGATTTTTTAGTGAGTGAGCTAGGGAATATTAACGTTGCACTCTTCAGCTACTCGAGGGCTTTTGGCGACGGACCACGTAATTCTGAACCATGGTCAAGTGACGTGGACGACACCTGAGCTGGCACCTCCTCTCCTAACTACCACACCACACCAACGCGAGGACGTTTCAGCTCTCGACAGATTTAACGTGCATCGCTGCCTTACATGGCGGGTCTTTAGTGGTACTGGGCTCGAACTCATGACATGCCTGTCATGATCCGATTACTTGACCCCTGGGCTACCGCAGCCCTCACGCGATTTTCTAATTAATCCTCTTGGGAAATCTTTGGGCTATCAATTAGCGTTATTCACAACCAACCCTTCAGAAGAAGAGAATCGTGATATGAGGCGACATTTTCTAGCTATGAGAGAGAGAAGGAGAGAAGATATACTCCATCCAGGTGAGATTTCTATTGAAGATATAATATTAGAATTAGAGTGATTTGATTCTTACTAGAAAAAAACCTTAAAGAGTGATAATTGTTTACTAAAATTGAATGAAGATTAGATAACTAGATTGATAGAATATTAGCTCACGTTTTACTGTCGTGTTTCCACTTTCACGGTTTTCATTGAGCCATTCTCTAAATATTATTCGTTGAAATTGTGTCTGTTCTTAGGGTGGAAATAAGCAGATTAGTTGAATCATGTCGTGTGTTTCTTCTCTTCCACCCACACATCTAGGTGTCCGAGAGAAGCGTGAGCCCCTTACAACCCCAAATAAATAAATGTCCATGATTTACAGTCTCATAAATCTAGGGACAAACCAGCTGGAAGTTGACACATAGTTCGAAATCCCCAGTTTTTTGGAGAATATGTCTGGGAATAACATTTGATAATGAAAAATATTCAAATCATGATCGTATTGAGGCTGAGTTGAGAAAGAGACGAGACCTTGGGCCCTGGCTCATTTGGCCCATGCCAAAATACATTCCTGGCTATAATATAACATAACTTAATACAACCTCTGACAATAAAGTTCAGTGAATAGTCCTGTAACATTAACACAAATGAAAAATTAACGAAAGTTACCTTACAGTTCTTCGAAATAGCCATCTTCCATAACTATGCACCGTTGAGATCTGCTATACATGTCCTGGAAACTGCAAGAAGTCTTCATTTGGGATGGAGTTCAAAAGCCTCGTCATGTTTCGTTGGATGTCAGGAATATCGTCTAATCTATTTCCTTTCAAAGCGAGTTTGAGTCGTGGGAATAGGAAAAAAGTCTGAAGGATTGAGATCTGGCGAGTATGGAGGATGTTCTATTGGCTCTATCCCATTTTTTTGCTAGGAACTGTTTGATGATATTAGCTGTGTGTGAAGGCCAGCCTTATCGCGAACAAAAAAACAAAAACAAAACTTTGTGCGTACTGGGGTCGTACCCTGCGTAGACGTTTCCTGAAACGGATCCGAACTCCAATATACCTTGAAGCCTTCATCGTCATTCCCTCAGGTAGGAATTCTTTGCGGATAATGCCTTGACTATCAAAAAAGTGACACTCACTTTCTCAATGTTTTTGTCACTAACGGAGGCCGCTGGTCATCCGCTACAGTGGTTGTCAGAAACACTGTACTGGCCTTCTCGAAAACTGGCGAACCCCTCGTACACACATTCCATGGGTAGTGTTCGATCTACATAAACACTTACCAGTATCACATAGGTTTCTTTTGGTGTCTTGCCAAGCTTAAAAATTTTTTGTAAATCGATCTTTTGTTCATCCATTTTCCTGTTATCAGTTAAAACTAACACACTAGACAAGCACTTTGTAAAACAAGTCTTAAACGGAACACAAGCGACGTTCAACTGAACAACGGTGGGGGAAAAGGATCAACACCTTCCGCTACGCAGGTGCAGCGTTTTGTTTCGCCATTGTTGCCAGATCGGCGGTTCTGACTTCATTCCCCGAACTTTATTGTCAGAGGTTGTATAATGTTGTGCAGTCCATAAATTAGTTTTAACAGACGATTATGTAAGAATATTCTGCTGAGAAAATTAAAATTAAATAGGATATATCACGGTATAATACAGCGTATAATGCGCGCATTTTTTTCTAACAGCGATTGTTAGTGAAATATGCTTTGTTATAACACCAGAAAGAATGAAAATCTCTTATCTAAAATTTAATTGTTGAGTATAAAATGTATAAAAATTTATCAAACCAGATATCAGTCTTTTAAAATAAGTAAATATATTTTTGTTATATCCTTACGGAATATTAATCACAATTTTAAAATGATTTGCTGAAAGTACGGATATTTTATGTACGGTAAAATCCAGCGCGTGTAACGTAACGCGCACTTTTAACACGAAAAACAAGATCAAAATTTAAGGGGGCGCGTTATACGTCGGGTATAAAAACGGTTGCCTTAAAAACAACAACAGAAATAAGCATAAAAAAGTTTGCTTCTATATGTATCGAGATACTGTTTAAAAAAAATTAAGTACATGCGTTATGAACTAAAAGAGTTATAGTTCAAAAAGTATACAATTATTTCAAAAGTCCGGGATAATACCTCGAATAAATGACTTTAAAACATAAGAGCATTGTATACTAACTTTTCAAATTTCCTTTTAAAAAAAGGGGGTGCGTGTTATACGGCGAATATACTTAAAAATTAAAAAAATGCGGCTTGACAGTATAGATGAGCATTGTACAACAGCGTGTGGATTTTATGGTAATAAAAAAAAAAAAAGAATTTTTCTCTGGTAAATTACACAGCTTATATATTCTGGCAAGCTATTTTTGTGTAAAAATAATTATAAGTAACAAAAAGTAGATTTTTACAAAAACATTTTTTAACTTAAAAGTTTACGTAGAACATTGTTTGTAATAGAATAATTTTTCATTGGTTTCAATAACTGTGATTCAAACTCAGAAAATTATCTTTTTAAAAAATAAACATTCCATTTTCTTCTTTCTGATAACTTTTTTTTAAAAAGTGATAATTTGATCGTTAACTCCAGCTCAAAATTATAAAACTAAATAAGAAAAAAGGAAGTTTTCTTTAATCTCAAACCAGTATAAATCAGATTAAGTTCCCTTTTAAGATAACATCATTTTTAACTAAATATTATGATTAAACGTTTTAAGCAGAGAAAGAGAAAAAATCGAATCAAAGCATAAGAGAAGAGTATTAAAAGTTTTATTTTTGCTTTTAATGAATTTTTATTATTTGATTCAAGCGCAGAAGGAAATTAATGTCTTCGGGTTTTTTTTAAAGTTCAATATATTTAAAAAGAATTGCTAATGGAGTATTTTAACTAAAATAATTGGTATTTCTATTTTTTCGAAAAGTATGGATAAACATTAGAAGCGAAAAATAATGGAATGTAAATTTATCGAAAGATCAATTTTTGGAACTCTGATTAATTTAAAGATATCTTATATTTCTAAAAGAATAAAAAAATGCGAAAGGTTTTCTAGTTTTTTTTTCATTTGTTACTTGTAATCCTGAAATAAGATCTTGGAAATATTTTTTAATAAAAACATTAAATTAAAAAAACGGTGAAAGTGGTTTGGAATTCTTAACACGGTAAAAGAAAATACTGGAAAAATGATATTTGAAGAACGTAAATCAAAGAAACTTTTTCTTTAAAAAAAATCATAAAAATTAATTTGTTGATATGGAAACCATTAAAAATATTTCTATAAGATAGACTGTGTATATTCTCAGATACACATTGCAAGATCAAAAAATGAATGCAAGAAGGATAAAATAAACACTTGCAACTAAAATACAAGGTGTTCGGGCTTAAAGTACCCAAAAGTAATGGCTTATTATTACGGAACTACCCATCAGAATGTAATAAACTGCTCATCCATGTATTGGTAACTCTTTTGAAGGTTTTTGGGTCTAGTCCGATAGACCACACGTGCTCACATTATTCGGCAATCCTTAAATTTATCGGTAAGGTGTGATCGCCACAGCAAAAGATGCAGTGCGTACTTTGGTTGATGGAATTTAAATCAGTCACGCGTATACAGCGACGTGTTGGAACAGAATGGAAGGTCGTTACTGGCTTGTCTAATATACTTGTCAGGATTCCTACAAAATGAATCCCACGCATGATCAACAGTGTTTTTAATCACGAAAACTTAAGGATGCTTACCAGTTTGAGATACCAAAGTTCCTGTCTCCTTCAAAGTTCTTTCCCATAGGTTGATAGATTCTGATATCGGAGAATCGACATTGTATTCACTTTGTGTTTAGCGCGACAGATAGAGCTTGGTTTGATTGTATTGAGAAACGAGATAATTCTGTTGGTTTTAACCCTTTCGTGGGCCGTGGGAAGATTACTTCCCACCGACAAGATCCTACAAAATACGCCTGTGGGAAGCGCAATTCCCATTATAATATATTGAAGCTGCTATTAGAACGGTGGGAACACAATTTCCCGCTTCAGTTTTGTGCTGTCATCTAGTGTTCAATCGAATGAATGGAATTGGCGGCAATTTTGGTTTCGAATGTTTGAAAGCTTTATGTGAGATTTGTCCTACTACATCTGTTTTGATGTGACATTTGTACTGCTCAACGATTCTGCTTCAAACGTGAGTAAAACAATGTTTTTATTGTAATAACAATTTCTTATTTCGTATATTTCTGTACATTTTGTGCCAGTAGCTATCTAATATTATTATAAAGAAAAGAAAGGTACCAAATAGGAAGAAGATCTGTAAAATGGTGGCATCGTATCTTTTATTTTCTTATTGTGTGACCTTGGCATCGTAAATAGTTTCATACTGTGGAGAGTGAACAAAAAAAAACAGAAATTTAGACCAGTTAACATTCCGTATAGCATTAGCTCGTCAGCTAATAGACAGATATTCCTCAAGAAAAAGGAAAGGACGTCCTGCTAGCTTCCAAGCAAAGAAGTGTGGAGTTCCGGATGATGTGCGCTTAGCCAGTGTGGGATATCATATGCCAAAGATGGTTTCCAACTATAGACGATGTAGGAAATGTAGCACAAAATTAAAAGAAAAGAGGACCCGCTGCATCTGTGCACAATGTGATGTACCCTTGTGCTTTGGAACATGCTTCTCATCTTTTTATGGCAAGTAATCACCATTAAATTAAATTTTCTTTATGACTGTAAATGGTTCCGTGGGAAG
>BMAV01023343.1:95811-155993 GCA_019973955.1 Trichonephila inaurata madagascariensis | reverse complement strand
TATTTCAAGTGGTTGTAACTCTGAAAATAATTTGAATTTTTCAAAAATCAGAGTTGAGCCTCTGTACAGAGGTCTGAGCTATATACAGGCAAAATATTAATACAACAGAAGCATTTTTTACAAAAGGAGAACATTTGGAAAAAAGGTTATTCTAAGTTAATTTTTTGCCAAAATATTGTATTTAAATAATTTTTTTGCCATTATGTCCTTAAAACAATTTTATACATGTATTCTAATCTAAGTGACACTAAATATCATGAAAATTATACATTTATGCGCTTTTTTAAAATCATGGTTCCGAACGTAGTCGGACACCTTAAATTTAAATTAAATGATTCGAATCTTTTACACATTATTTATAAAAGAATGGGGCTTCAGAAAAGTATAAAATGTTTAAAATATAGTAATAATTTTAAAAATCCCACATAAGGGTATGAAAATTCTATAATAAATATTAAGTATTTTTTGCGTTGCGCACGCTATTTTCTAAAATAGTAGCCTCTGATGTATATAAAACTTTATAGAATTATAAAATGCATCATACTCTTTAAACCCTACCTAATTTTAGTGTTATATACCTTTTGTATTTCAAAATATTTGTAAAATATTGCAATTTTTTAAATATTTTTAAAAAATGTTTTTTTTTTATTTATTAAAATATGTAAGTTATTATTCTATTTATATAAAAATAGCTATAGTGTAATAAGAATACATTTAACTTTATAAATCAACTTATAGCTAGTAATTAAAGCTACTATTTTAGAAATTAGCAAGCGCGACGTAAAACTTAATAAATATTTCTTATAGAAAAGTGTCTTATTTTCATACGCTTATAAATTAAAAAAATTATGATTATATTTTGAACATTTTATACTTTTCTGAAGCCCCATTCCTTTATAAATAATGTGTAAAAGATTAGAATTATTTAATTTAAATTTAAAAGAATTATACCTGTCTGAAAATTGTTTATATTTTCAGACCTCTAGAGAAATTTAATACCCCTGAGACCCCTTAAACGAGCTACATGGAGTCTCCATCATTCTAAAAGTGGAGAATATTGCTGATGGCAATTAAAGGTCTTTTAAACTGGTATGATGCGTTAATCCTCTCCAAAATTTCCCAGTTATAAATACACTTCATGAATAATGCGTCATACAAGAAGGAAAATTCCTTGTATTCAATACTCTGAGTCCCAAAAACAATAACGAAAATATTTCATAGTTACTGAATCTTTGCTTTTAGTTGAGCGGCTTCTTTTTTGTGCGCCAATCCATAGTTGGCCAATTTGTATCAAGAGTATAATGATCCACTCAACTTTCACTCCAAGTTGGAATGGGCGTCAAAAATGTATAATCTTAGCTATTCCCGTATGTGACAAAATTTTGATCATGCACCCTTTTGATTTGCATCCAAAATTCGAGACACTCACCTTTTTATGATTTTGTTAAATTCCAAATTATTTCGAATAATGAATAACATATTTCCATGACTTATGACTTTTGTCGCTAAAATGTTAACTTTTGTAGGTCATTTATCAAAAAAGATTACGAATTTATAGAGTTTTCCTTCCAACTCGTTCTCGGTCGACGATCATGAACCAAATTTTCAACTTCACGGATAATTTTAAACGGTAAGTGCATTTTTTAGCTTTAGATTCCCCCTCTGTTGTGCGTTATCTAACTAAGCATTCAGTCTGTGTCAAACGTTAAACTTCAAAGCATTGGATCCTTTCATTCGTTAAAGAATATGTGAAAATTATTCTCTGTGCAGAATAAAACGTAGCTTATTTAAACTTCGAATAACTTTTTCGAGGTTAAATGGCAAATCATCTGCATCCTTAAAATCCGACCAGAGCCCAGTATAAAAATGTTGTCTACATATGATCTGTCTTTGTATAGAAAATCAAGTGATATTTTTGTTTTTCAAGGATTGCTGATTTAGTGAGATTTGACACAAATCACATCTTAGATCAGCCTTATTTCAGCTGATTAATAAGTGCTGAATGCGTAAAAAATTAATTATTATCTTAGAAATAAGATGAGAAGCACTTGTAATTTGGGGAAATCACTTCAGTAGTTCAACAGTTCGTTAAAAACTTAATTCGCATAAGACGATGTAAGTGAATACATGTTTTTCTAGCATCATACTCTAACACATTACGAGGATTATGCACAAGATAAAGCATCTTTGGGTTATCAAATAACATCAGAGATAAAGCAAAGCTAATTTTTCATTTTAAGGTAAACAGAATCATTGAATAACTTACACAGAAAGTGGTAAGATTATGCATTAGTTAAAAAAATTTCCAAATTAGGAATATCTAAATTTTAATGTTGTAGAACTCTAGATTGAATCCGCTTAACAGTTACAGTCAATGATGTTTGGGAGTACTTATACATACAACTTAATATATCAATTTTTCTTTTAATTTCTTCCAAACATGCATTGAGATTGAGTACTAAAAAATGCAGTTCACTTCAACTCTTTGAATAAATGCCTAACAGTTCCAGAGCATGAACGAAAAATTCGATAGAGCAACTAAAATAAAAAGTATAATAGCTATTTAATAACTTCTGTTTTGATCTATTTAGGCGATCAAAGGCATTTTTTACAAGCTTTTATTTAACTTGCAATGTAAATTGTTCGGGTGGAATCTTGCAACTCAATTTTGAAGCTGATGTCTTCAACCGATTGAGCTGAAATTTTATATCCACGTTTAGTTTGGATGACAATGCATATTTTCACCATTTATATTCCTATATCGAAATTATTTAAAAAGATATTAATTAAAAACCTTTTACCACTGTTAGCTTTTTATTTTGCCGAGCAGCTTATCGGACTGAGCTAAAATAAAGTTCCGATTTTTCGACCTTTTTTTAAAAAACCATCAGTCAAAAAATAATTGCATAATCAGAAAGATCATTTATTTTGCCACGATACGGTATAATTATTTTTAAAAAATAATGATATTTTCTTTTTTTTTACAATTTTTTCTAAAATGAGTCAAAATCGATGCGTCTTCATGAAAATGATTTCTAAACCGTTCCGTATGAATTTTTTTTTTTTCGTGTTAATGAATAGATATTATGCACTAAGAAAATTAAGGCTTTTCTCTTTTAGAATCAGTCATTTGAAAAATAAAATGCCAAAAACTTGTCTTTTTACGATTTTTCAAAAAAGTACTCACATTTTTAATAAAACATTTAAAAATCTCGTCATTTTTAAAGATGATCGCACGAAAATGTTTTTTGTTTGTAGAATAGTATTATCCAAATTCTGCACAAAGATTGAAAAAATTGGTTTAAAATTACGGATTTAAAAAAGAAATTTGTGTTCTTCGTTTTTAATATATTATTATAGTAAAACAAAAAAAAATTTTAATATTTTGATTTATTTTGCTTCGACCAATGTTGTTTTGGTCTTACAGTGTTTATTCCCCTTCCCATCATCCTCTTGTTGCGGCCCGAGTGAAATATTTATCATATGTATTTGGCCTGGTGGGTAAAAAGGTTGAGTAACCCTTAGCTCAGCGATACTCAACCTGCGGCCCACCAAACCTTTTAAGAGGCCCGGTCATATGGCCCATTGCTCTGAGAAATTTACTTATTTAAGAACATCGTATTAAAAATTTGGTGGGAAATTCTTTGTCAAAAAATCACATATATCAATTTTGTTTTTTTGCTGTCGGTGTCGCACGGGTACGAATTGATATTCTTTTTTATATTTGGAGCGGTTACGGTTAGTGATAACTGACAACAGTGGAGTAGCGATCATTTTATGGGTGGGACTAATTTTTTACTATCTTTCATATCTTGCAAGCGAAAAATATTCGAAGAAAATATATCGTTTCAAGAAGATTGGGAGGTTGACTATTTTGTAGTGAAAAACAAACATGGATCAGTAGTTGTTTGATTTATCACGAAAGTGCTGTATTTAAAACAATACCATTAAACAGGAATCATTCAATGACACTTTTCCTCAAATATCTCTTTTAAGAGGTGATAAGTAGGCTTTCGTGAACAGTCTTTGCAACAGCAACAAAGCCTTTTGTCAGTTTTAATATCACAGCGGTAACAAAGACATCCTATGAAGTTTGTTATATTATTGGTAATCATAAAAAACCGTTTACTGATGCAAAACTTGTGAAGAAGCGTTTCTTAAATGTTTCTAATTTAGTGTTAGTGATAAAAATAAAAAAAATATAAAAAATAATAATTAAAGAAAGCAAAACAGAAGTAATATGATCACTTTTCGACATTTTAAATTACCAATGTTATCTTGGTTCTAAAGCATTCCCTCCCCCTCTACCATTTATCCTCATGTTGCGGCCAACGTGAAATAGCCGACATATGTATGCGGCCCATCAGAAAAATAGGTTGAGTACCCCTGCTTTATCTGGACCGTTCAAAATTAACCGGCAAACGACCTTGCAACAATGATGGGTTGAATGAGATGAACAGACCGAGAAACCTCTGTCCAGCGATAACTAAAATGTAAAAAATAAATTAAAAGTAAAAAAACTTTTTTAAAAACAAGCTGTAATTTAAATGCTCTAAAAAAATAAAATAAACTTTTCTTTTAAAACTTTTTTTGCTATCAACTTATAACGTCGTTACACAATTTATGATATAAAAGCTCGTCGCGAGATTTACCTGTGTAGATAAACAAGCAAATTAAATAACTTGATCTGATTAATTTTAATTTTTAAAATTTTCAAACTAAGTAAATACGAGTATTTAAATCTAGCAACAAGCTTTTATATCATAAATTGTGTAACGACGTTATAGTTCATAGCAAAAAAAGTTTTAAAATAAAAGTTTATTTTGTTCTTAGAGCATTTAAATAACAGCTTGTTTTTAAAAAAGTTTTTTTACTTTTAATTTATTTTACCTTAGCTCGTTTCTTACATATAAAAAACTTTAAAATTGAAGTAATTATAAGCTAATAAGGAAGACTCAGGAAGAATATTTGTGTTTCTACATTTAGCTGTGAGTAGGAAATAGTGAATAAGATCATTAAAATAAATGAAAATCAAGTAAATTAATTTTAAAAACGTGAAACGAGGCTTTTGTTTTAACAGAACACGTTCCGATAAATTATTTGTAGACATTACAAGAAATAAATAGTTTTAGCAGAGTTATATAAGAACGGAAAACGTCTAAATAATTCTTCGATTAAAAATGTGCACTGTTTAGTAATGATGTTTACTTAAAGCATTTGTGTGTGGATTATTTATTTTAATCATAGACAAAATAAATTATTTCGTGGCGAGGAACAAATTAAAATTTCTATGTACTCGATGAATACTTACAAAAGAATACATTCCTCAGAATTTTAATTGTCTTTTCAAAAGCAGTTATTTTTTTTATTACAATGGATAGCAAAATCGCAAGAATTCATCACGAAAACTAGTAGTTTGAAAATAATTTCCTTGGCTATTTTAAGCTTGAATGAAAGAGCTTATTTAAAAACTCATTTGCTATAATTGTTTTTACAGTCAATTTAGTCAATTTATTTTAAAGAAATATTTACCGTTTAATATCATTATAAGTAGTATGTTCCGATTAATGTAACCAAAACAAACAGTTTAAGAAATAATTGTTAGATATTATTTGAAAGCATGAAAGAAAATTGATAAAAAGAATTATTCTCCAGATCCTTTGAGTAAAAATAATGTTTTTTCTGCCTTTCAAAAAATATTTACAACCTAATATGGAAATTAATATCTTAGAAAAAGGACTGATATATTCATACGACAACAAATTAAAATATTTCCATAAAAACTTTGCTCAGTTTATATTAAACATAAATCTTGCATTATTTTTCAAAAGTGATATTCAGGGTGTCCCCGAATGCCATGCACAAACTTGGAGGGGATGTAGAGAACACCCTGAGGAGCCATAATTATATAGGAAAGCATAGGCGGAAACGCAACTGTAACGAAAAACTATAACGTTAAAGTTACAAAGACAGTATAGCCACAACACAGAATGTAGTGTAAAACGTTTTATTACAAACAAACAAAAAAGTATGATATAAAAGCTTCACAGGAGATGTTCGAAATTGCGGCCATTGGTATGTATGCATGCACAACACCGACGTGACATGGAATTGGCATGTCTGTCGCACATTGGTTAACAAACCACTGCTCAAACGCGACACGTCGTGGATGATCATCTGTCAGTAATAACTGCACTCTCTGTACATGGAACGGAAGTAAGGCTTTGCCCGGCAGTACACAATGGACAGTTACTCGAGATCTTTCAGTTGCAACGGCAAGCACCAGTACACTGGTACTGGTATTTCGGTTCACAGCATCCAACACATTTTCTTCGAATATGGGTGTTCGTGCTGTTCGCGGTCCATCCAGTACCTTCAATCGCGTTTCTGAAAGATCCATATTACGCCAGATTCTGATGCACTCGAAGGAACGTTTGATGATTCGGTTGCCACCTCGTTAGATATCTTTCCCCAATCAACCGAACAGCAGCACGTCCATTTCCGTTAGCTAGGCCACAGATGAAGTGAATATCCACCAACTCAGCGTTCGTATAACGATTCATATTCATCGCCCACTGTACATGTCTAAAATGAGAAAATCACATGTACCGACCTTTCGAACTCACGTACACGCTTTCCGCCCATGCTTTCGAATGTAATTATGGCTCATCATGCTGTTCTCTGTGAGTGAGTGAATATTAACGTCGCACTGTTCAGCTAAACGAGGGTTTTTGGCGACGGACCACGTAATTTTGAGCCATAGTCAAGTGACGTGGTCGACACCTGAGCTGGCACCCCTCTCCTAACTACCACACCACACCAAAGGGAGAACGTTTGAGCTCTCGACAGATTTAACGTGCATCGCTGCCCTAGACAGCGGGTCTTTAGTGGTACTGGGCTTGAATTCGTGACAAGGTTTGCCACGATCCGATATCCTGACCACTCGGCTACCGTAGCCACCATGATGTTCTCTACCTTCTCTCCAAGTTTGTACACAGCATTCGGGGACACCCTGTATTATTTTGTTCTATAGAGTCTTCTTTTTTCTTTCTAAACCACGTTTTGTTTATTGGTATTGCTTCTATAATGTTAAGAAACTATATTTTATATCTTAGTAAACGGGTTTCTTAGACATTAGCGAAAGGCGATAGTGATATCCTGATTCTTGTTCTTTCTTAAAAATGATTATTATTTATTACGTGGTAGCAATTATATTGATTTGACTTGATGTTGGACCATTTAATCTCAGACTAATTTCTAATTCTGTAAGCAGTATAATTGTTATTCGTATCTTCTCAATGTTTATTTTCCAAATAAATTAATGATTCTATTTAGCTCAAAATTAGATATACCGGGTGTCTATAATTAAACTAGAAATTTCAGAGCAGTCTATAGCAAAAACTATGCAGCGAAATCACATGAAAATTGCGTAATGGCAGAATGAAATGATGGGAATTTTATCAAGGGAAAAAAACAATGAGTTTCAAAAACCACCCTTAGGTGAAGTATCATAGCTTTATTGAGAACATATAAATAATCTACAAAAATTTTAAAAAATATGCTCGATATGTTGTCTAATATTGTCTTTTTCCATCTCGAAGTGGCAGGCAAGACTATGTGATACAACCCCAAAGTTTATGCCGGATGGTGTTCCTTCACACATCACTCTTTGTGTGAAACAAGTGCTTCGCCGCCATTTCGGTGATGACAAAAACATCAGCCAGCATTTTCCTACTGCTTGACCTCCTAGATCCCCGACTTCAATCCTTGCAACTCTTGGCTGTGGACATACCTCAAGGCTATTGTCTACCGTGATCCCATCACATTTATATCCGACAAAGAAAGTATAGAATGCCAGGTGGGTAACATTCCCCAGTTCATGCTGCTTTCAATAGTCGAACATACGATTTTACGCTCACAGATGGTAGAAGACAACGGTGGACAGCATAACGAGCATGTATCGTGTACTGTTGTAGATTTATATGTTCTCAATAAAGCTATTGTACGCCACCTAGGGGTGGTTTTTAAAATTCATTTTTTCATTTTTCCCTCAATAAAATTCCCATCATTTCATTCTGCCATTACCCAACTTTCATGCAATTCCGCTGTATAGTTTTTGCTATAGGCTGCTCGCAAATTTTAAGTTTAATTATGGACACCCGGTACTATTATTTTATCTCTCCATCTAAATATCAATCAGTCTGAGTTTTTTAGTTAAATAATTAAAAAATAAATCAGTTTTATTTAGAAAATCAAACTAGTTTTTGGTACTAGTTTAGCTTTTTTTTAAACTCTGGAGCTTTTTATTACACGCAATTTAATCTTCATGTGACCAGGAAAAAATTAGAAATATGAAAAATAATTTGAGGTCCACCAACGATCCCATTGTTAAAAATCATATATTTACTGTATGAAATTCTTGATATCGAAAAATATTGGTTTTAAAATAATTTTAATAATATAACGCTGCAGCAATGTAAAAAATCGAACTACTAACAATATTGCAATATAATTAAAAAAATGCAATATTGTTGCAGCAAGGTACTTCAAAAATTAAGTGATGATTAATTCCCAATAGGATTAAGAATTCGAATACAAAATTTCAGCTGAATTTAAATAAACATTTCCATTCTAATATTCATGACATATTGTTTTTGTGAAATTGGCATGTTTTTTTGGAAATAAATCCGTTGAACTTACCACATCTCTAACCATACTCTACATGCGGTTATTAGTGATCCCAAATCAAAATGTATTTTTTATGTATGTATTTTGAAAGGTTAGGAGCGGTAACACTTCCGAATTCGTAATAAAATAGTGCACAACTCAGCTAGAAAAATACTGAAAGCACTACAACTTTTTAAAATTAAATATTCGATTGTTTTAAAAAATCCAAATTAAAAAATCCAAGCCTATAAACTTACTTCAGCCATTTCATCAAATCTTCCGAATAGGTCATTGAGTGTTGCAACCAAATCCGATACCTTCAGGCTTGCAGCTAGAAGCATGGAGTTTACAATATCTGCATACAGTATGCTATTCACAAAAAAATATCACTGCACTTATCAATAAGATATAAATATAAAACACATGGTTAAATACAAAAAAAAATATATATATGAATATTTTGAGATGTATGACATAGTATTTCGATTGCTTTCAAAGTACAATGAAGATGACTTGTGACGGGCTTTCATCGCGATTTCCATTAATGTCCTCTTGGGGTTCTTTGGGGCCAGTGGCAATTCTTTCCAACCAACTCGAGAAGAAGAACGTGAGAAAATGCAAATTAGAAATCTTATATATAGTAGAAGTTTAGCGTTCGCGGGGTGGCTATGTGAAGTTGCTATATGAGGTCTATGTTTATGATTAAGAGCGATTAAGTTAAAGTTAGAGGAAATTCCAAGTTTAAGAATTAACCTACCCATACCTGTGTATTCAAGCTAAAGGTGGATACCATTCCACAAAGAGTAAAGTTACGTGAGTTAGGACCAAGAGAATAGCTGTTACCTAGGATATAGCGGTAATCGTCTTAAATTAAAGTATAAGGAAACTGCGTGTATTGATTAGATTAGAAGTAATCTGTAAAGTATAAGATATAGTGGCCAATTACGCGCTTACTTGTCAATACGAATTGTGTCTTCTCACTCCAGATTTACTTAATTGGATTATTATTATTATTGTATATAGTGATTAAGTTAAGATCTTAATAAACAAATATTAAGATGACAGATCTACGTGATTCTTCGTTCTTTCCTACAGATACAGGTCACGTAGATAATGTAGAAATGGGGCACCCAAGGATGGGTGCCTCACAGACTAAGTTAAATAAAAATGATAAAATAGAAGAGCCAGCAAATCAAATATGAGACTTCTTCGCTAATTTTCTAAATCAATATAATAAATAGTAATATTTTTAAATTTTAAATAATCTGTAATTTTATGCTAAATTTAAAGAATTCCTTTGCATTTTATATTTCCATTACAATTTATAAACAGTTCACTATTTTTTTTTTTTCATCTGAAGTTGAGGAAGTTGCGGATTTCGGGGGATTTTATAATTATAGTTTTTAAAATCAAGTTTGTGTCTTCTACATCATTTGTAATCCTTTGCTAGAGTTAAAAGTTTTTCGGTTATCTAAAAGGGAGACATATTATATTAGAATTTCATGGCTAGTTTCATTGATTTAAGGTTATTTCTATTCTTTTTCTTTCTTTAGTATTTGTAACATTATATGTGAAAATTGAAGTTTTCAAACTCCCATCCCCCTTCATAAAAATCAACCCCATCCCCCATTAGAGCTCTCCTGCCTTAGGTAAACATGTGACTTCCAATTCACAGTACTTAAACGATGATGCTGCCATAGGCCTCGCTGTGGTTATATGACTTGCTCCTGAGAAGCTTTAGAATCTTTTTCTGTTTTCAGTTCTCCTCATTCTTTCTTCCTTTCCCGAATTTACAAAGTTTTATTCAGATAACGGGATTTTCCCCCTTAATTGATGAGTGCTGCTTAGTCTAATATGGAGCCCATGCCAATAAACCTAGACAAATTTCTGTATCATGGAAAATGATATTCAATAAAGATTATTTTAAGCCCTCTCATATAAAAAAAGTATCTTGTAATTTTTATGATGATAAAAGTGCTTTTATTAGCAAAATAAAAAGGGCTGTTGGTGAAGAATCCCATAATATCGTATCGTTACCTTTTATTTAGGACGACATCAAATATTATAAGCGGTTTCAGTAAAAAAATTCTTTTTTATTGCGAAGTTGTAAATACTATAAATATATCTTATATCACATTCTTTCCAATATTTGCGTCCTGCACAATGACAGAAAAATAATAAAGGATATATTTTTAATTCAATATTATTTCTCATTTCCTACCAATACAAAAGAAATCAGAAAAGAATGATACTATAATCACCGCTCTCTAGTTCTACCATTTCGGAAATGAATCATTCTTTTTTATGAGATATTTCCTTCCTATGTCAATGCTTCGAGAGGCCACAAAAACTCATTACTCTATGAATTATGATCCGTCATAAGGCTTATGTAACGGGAAAGATCTTATGCCAAAAAGGGGCAATCAACGATTGACAAAATACTTTGCCCTGTCATAATATTTATTAAGGTTTCATTTTCCTGAGCTGACGGTAGATCCTATTCCATATAGAGAAACCACAAAATATTATTTAATAATGCGCTACTTCCTATTGATCATTGTATAATTTTCCAAATATATATTTATATGCCCCGTTCTTTGTATAAATGAAAATTCCTTTCAGTTCCCTATGAGAGATTATTAGCAAGATGAGTTGCAGAAATCGATACTTTAAAGTTTCAAACACGTGCTTTCTGATTTGATTCCACATTGTTTGTATTCTTCTGATAATTTTTTTCTATTTCATAGAAAATATCTTACACCGCTTTAATCCCATTCTCGATATTCCGGCATTTACACAACTTCTGCCAGCCTTAAATTCATATTAGGCTGAGTTTTCGGGACTCTACTGTATCATCAGGTAGTGGTGCTCACACGAATTTTTCAAGAGGGAGAGTTGTCGAAGGTTGAAAGTCCACCGTTCTCGTATCATACCCCACGACGCTGCCAAACATATTTTTCGATTTTATCAATTGTTGGGAACTGTCTCTGAAGAATACGCTACAGTGTAAAATAAGAAGCAAATGAATAGTTCTGTTCTGAGAATAAGAGGGTGTTTTATATGTTCGCATGCAGTTCGGTTTTGAAGGGGAAGAAAAAGAGGAAACAAATTTTATCTTTTCATTTATTAGAACTAGAATTATTGTTACCTTTGTTTGGAATGATTTTACATACTATATACATAGGACTACCGGTTGATTCATAAATAGTGTGACCAATTTCAGAGGATCATATACTTTTATTGAATAAAGTTATTTACATAAAATTTTCAATGTGGTTTCCTCTAGC
Source organism: Trichonephila inaurata madagascariensis (assembly GCA_019973955.1). Classification (NCBI taxonomy): domain Eukaryota; kingdom Metazoa; phylum Arthropoda; class Arachnida; order Araneae; family Nephilidae; genus Trichonephila; species Trichonephila inaurata. The sequence continues at coordinate 144,039 of BMAV01023343.1, read as the reverse complement.
ACAGTACACTTTACGTAAGCGTTTCGGTTAAGCTAAAATAATTTTTTCGCCCATTTTTGGGGTATTTTTCTTCTTAAATTGCTTTTTGAAGCCCCCCCCCCTGGTGTTTGGTAAGTGTGGACGTTTATTGGGTTTTTTGTTTACGAATCCTCATAAAAAATAATCGCAAGGAACACAGACAGGGGATAGTGATAGTCATTTATCAGGAGAAAGAAAATTTATTTTTTTTATATTTCAGTCATTTTATAGTTGATTTTGCAGTATGTTGATTTGGTGCACAATGTTGGTGAAAAACAAAGTTTCCTTGAGTGTAAAGACGTTTACTTTCTCTGATCAAGTGTTTCAAAACTTTATTCTGATAGTATTTGGCATCAACTTTAGTCTTTGTCTCTACGAAAAATTGTTTTTTTAAGCCTTGAGAGGACATTTCTATCCATACCTTAACACCTGACGGCCAACTCGCATTTTGAAAAACGGCTGCATCTTTTCGACATTTTTTGCGTTAAATATATTGTATCTTCGTTTTGTCAGTTGTGAATGACAGATGAAACAGGGTTTAATTTGAGGTTATCCATGTTTTGTATCTACCTTTGTGTAACATTAAATACTGAGACCAAGAACGTTTTTTTTCGTTTTTGACATTTGATGACAGTATGGAAAATTTACTCTTTTATAGCCAATTTTCTTTATCTGACGATAATTGTGTCGATTTCTATATCTGTAGTTTCTTTGTCATAGGTTTTGGAGGCAAAAGATTTTCTACAACTATAATTCTTTTCAGCTTCTTTTTTTCCTTTTCATTAAGGACTTCCTTTCATTCACATTTTTTCCTTGAACCTTTGGATTGCGAGCCAAATTTTATTCCTTTTTGAAGTTTAGATAGTAATACAGTAAGAAATTGTCTTTTTTGGTTTTTAAAGGCTTTATTTTTTTACAGAATTTGAACAACCATCCTACAAAAGCCGTAAAATTTCGTTCCGGGTTTGAGGATCTAATTCCAGTACTATAATTTACTCCCACTAATAAAAATGGTTAGATTAGTAATTTAAATGTTTCATTTTTAAAATAAAACTAGTAGTAAAACGATAGAAATTCGTCATAAATAGTTATATGCTTTTAAAACTGGTCACACTTATTTTGAATCAACCGGTATAATCAATTTAAAAAAATGAAGAGTGATGAAGGGGGGAGTCTTGATTCCTGGACCCCTCCCCTCTTCTTAGTGCGCTATTGATATCAGAATGTTTTATTAAACATCGGGAACACTTTCTTGCCAAATGTAGGCTTTTAATTCCTTTCGAGAACGTATTGGGTTGCTGTTGTGTTGAAAGGACTAAGAAATGAGATTATAATGTACAATGTACTTCAACCCAATTATTTAAAAATTATCTAAGCTTAGTTCAAATCGAGCTTTTATTCCATTTTTAGACCACCATAACAGATTAAGATTATTATTTGAAAGAGAGATCAGTTACGTTTCAGTTTGCAAAATAATGATGTATAACACTTAACTATTTGTAATAAATTCATTGCCTTAGTGTTTCAAAGGGTTAGTTGTGATCGTTCCTTTTATTGCACTACTATCATTCCAGAATTTGTTGGTTGTTTATTTGGTTTGTGCTACTATCTTGACAATTATTCAGAAATTAAGCACCTATTTCCGATACTTTATAATCTAATTTGAAGATCAGCATACTATAATTAAATAGATTTCGTTCAATTCTATAAATAAAAGGGATTATTTTATTTTTATTTTAATTTACGTCGCACTCTGAAGCAACACTAGGAATTTTGGTGACAGACCTTGTAATTTTATATCATCATTAAGTGACGAGAACGACACCTAGTTGGACCCCTCTACAAGCTTCCACGCCCTGCTAAGCGAGGACTTTGAGCTTCAACAGATTTAACGTTCACCAGCCTCCCCATATACGGCGGATAAGCAGAAAGGGGGGTTTGGCTACATGTGCGACGAGGTCTTTTGGGCCTAATGTTAGCTTTCCTACGTCAGAGGGATAAGGAGCAACAGGAATAATTGTTTTTCCAACAATATTCATCAGAGTACAAAATTGTTACATTTTCGGGTCCGAATTTCTAATATATATATATAACTGATTATTTTCGAAATAAATTAAATAAATTATACCTTAATCTAGTTATTTGAAGTAAAATTTCAATTATTTCCCCGTCTTTTACTTATCTCTAAAAGAAAGAAAAGAGTATTTTCATTAAAATTAGCATAAAATAAGCTGGTATCCAATAGGATTAAAACAAGCCTGAATAAAATGGTATTCATTGCTATCAGGATCTGGTTACGAACAGGATAATACCAAATATTAATTTTTTTTACATTGAAACTCGTAATTTTAAGAATAATTATCGAGTTAATAAAGCTTAATTCATACCAATATTTCATTAATATTTAAATGAGCTAATTCGAAAGTAATTAAATTCTCACCTCACCCCTTTGTGTTTCTCCACATAAAGTTTGTTGAAAGGTTTATGAGACATGCGCAGTCGATTCATGTCTTTGATGGCTTCTCGAATATCATTACGAACTTCTCTAGCAATGTGCATTGGCAGAATGCTTTGCAAGAATTTTTCCTAGAACAATTAAAGGAAGATAAGGATAATATTCAATAATTAGCAAAGAAATTAATTTAATGTAGATTGAAGAGGAATTTGTGTAGAATTTCGAGTGCTTACTAATAACTATACTATAGCATTTTGAGCCCTCAAAATTATCTCGTTTCTTGGTAGTGAGAGGGATCCCACAGCTTTTGGTCAAAAGGCATTTTACTTCAAATTAATTTTAAAAAATTAAATTCATTATTAAGTATTCCAATATTTGAAAAATTGTAATAAAAGAATATACATAAAAAAATTTAACGTAAGCAAAGAAGAAAACGATAAATATATAAACGCTAAAAAGAGAAAAAGCCTTTACTTCTTAATGTTCTTAAGAAGTAAAGGCTGTTCTTAAGAAGTAACTGGTCATGTTACAGAAGAATTAAAAATAAAATTATTATCGTTTATTTAATTGATGTAATTAATTTAATTTTTCTGCAATATATATGTTGCCATATAAGAATTCAAAATAGAATACATAATTGAAAATACTGTATAGGGAAATTAAATCTTATCTGAATTAATGCGGCACATTTTTTTTAAATTATTAAATAAGCTTACGCAATGGATCATTTTTGAAGAATCTAATGCTCGTAAATTAAAGAGTTTTTAACAAAATGTACATTTTTATATATAATTAATTGAAATATCTTATATACATTCTTATTAACGAGTTAACTCTGTGTGTTTGATAGCATGCAACAATATGTGCCGCGAAAATCAAGCAATGACAAGTCTACTCGTCAATCACAGAGTAAGGGTCGCTGTTAAAATATTGGGTCAAAAAGATGGGTTTATTTTAGAAAATTTCCCTAGGTTTCTCCCCTAGGGTTCCTCCAGCTGTTGGTCCTTTGGTCTAAAAGTAATAAAGAAATTTAGCTATAAAGTCATTTAGCTAGGTCGTGGGTTCAAGAGGCCGACGGCCCTTTTGACCTTAAGTTTTTATGGATATCTATGAATTTTAGTGACCGTCGAAATTCCCAGACTGAGAAGCCTAAGCACACACTGATTTGCTTTCTTCTTTACTGACAAAATATTTTCTACCTGTCTTGACATTAAAGGAGTTTGGGAGTAGATGCTGTAAGGTGATCATAGTCCTCTTACCAGAAAGCATCTTCCTTTTCCCACCCCCAATAAAATAACTGTCCATTAGGCAACGCGGCATTAGGTAATTACTCTTATGTCCGCACTTGGTTCAAACATCAAACAATTGGCATTTATACCACTCGACAGCTAGGTAACTTCGGGACAGCAGCTATCAATGGAATTAGAGCATGGTCGGCGTCACACATCTTTTTCATGTCTGACCACACCTGAAATAACCTTATCATAAGTCAGCTTTCCAACTTTTGCCTTTGCCTCTTTCAGGCTAACATCTAAAAAATATTAACATTGCGCATAAATATATTCGTTATGCGAACTCGTGCGCTGTTTTAGCCGGTGCATACAGGGACACACGCATGAGTTAATCTTAAATTTTTCATGTTTTCTTTTTATTTGTTTTACTCCGACCTGGCCTTAAAACTTTCTGAACATCTTGTATTTGAGAATATGTCTTATCTTTCTCAAAAATTACAATTATGACAATCCCTCATGTCGTGTCTACGTTCCAGGGCAGAAGGCGAGGGAAGAAGGAATTCCCGCTTCTCAAAAGAACAAGTGGCGCCTCCCCCCCGGCTGTCGCCAATCGTCAAGGGAGATAGTGTTTAAATGTAGTTGTGTTACACAATTTAAGTAATGAATGGTCACCACTTTTTATGCATGACGTGTGTACTCGTCCTGACGTAAAATATCCCAACTTCTTCATGACGAATATACTCCAGTAACATAGTTAAATGGTTGAACCACAGACAAATTAAAGTGGTTACACCGAAAAATTAAAAAGATGAATATTTCTAAAAAAAAAGACTATATCTTTGAATATACTTTTATTCATCTCATTGTAAAAAGTATAATTATGTAATTTTTAAAAAAAGTTTCGTGCTTCAAAAAAAAAAGAAAAAGAAACAAATCTTTACCAACCTCTTGATTCTTTTCAGTCTCGATTTTTATTTTCGATTCTATACATTCTCTTCTATCTAAAAAAGCCCTTCTACTCATCACCTCTATTAAATATCGAATGTACAGTCCTACGCATAAAGTTGTTAAGTAAAACACAGCATCGGCGATCAACTGAAACAAAAAAAATAATCTTTTAATTAGATTGTCCAACTTTAAGATAAGGTACGTTATTTTCACACAAAAGCTCAAACTATTGCCTAAAAAAACTGAATTATTCAGATAATGGCTTATACTGTATGTATCCGTACAACGGTTACAAATTTTCTGGACAGATAGAGTACACCTAGACCAGGGGTGGCGAACCTTTATGGATCAACGTGCCATTTTTTCTAAAGAAGTGTTTAATGAGGTATAGACGTGCCGTCAAATAATTTTTGTGTTGTTGTTGTTGCTTATGCCACCTGATCGACAGTAACATCGGATCAAGAAAAATAATTTTTACTTGTGATTATTGCGAAAATAATAAAAGTAAATATTAACAACACAAAATTCTTTATTTACTACGAAAAAATACCTTTTGCACTTTATAGTTGTAAATGTTTTATATAGTTATACGTGTAATTTAAATAAAAGTAAACATTAATGTGACTTCTGTTGTTGCATATTGGATGGTAAATAACATATCATTAACTTGTTTTGCTGTGGTTCACTTTTTTGGGCAAGAGGATTTGTGATTTGTTTCCAAATGCCGTTTTACAGACGATGTACTGCATACCACTATTGTAGAACATAAAAGACACATCGCTTTTGTCGCTTTTACTAATAATGCTATATTTCTAGATTCACCAAATTTGAAATTCTCTGTTACTCTTACTATCTTGAACTTTTTGTTCTTTTGCTGAACTAGCCATGAAAAATAAGAATTAAAAATCTTATATGTAACACAAATAAACTTTAAAATACAGTTGTGTCAATGAAGACGCAGACAAACTTCGCATCATAAGTACTGTAACCCCTGTACTCTGATTCACCCTGTATACACACACATTAATGGTGTCAATAATATGGACAACTCGAAATGGGGGAGTTTCTGAAATATTGAACATATCCAGAGGTTTTTTTCTGTCTTCTCAGCATCTCGTTAATATTCACACACACAATCGCGATCTTGTCTTATAATTTATAATAATTGAACAAGGCATATACTTCGTTCATAAATATGAGAAAATTTTTATTTAAAGTGTACAAGATGATGTTCTGATAGAAGTTTGTAGAAATATAGAATTAGGGCTTTAACACAGTTTTACGTCGTTGACTATATGTTCATAAGAAATTTAAGGCTTTATTTCAATGAAACTTGTTCTTTTAGATAACAGCTTGAATTTTCTAACGAGAACCTATCACGTGGTTTTTACAAATAATTTCATTCATGTTTCGTTTTATTTTTCAATTCTACTATTAGTTCACATTCTCTATATATTTATTTATCTTGGTGGAATTTTCAATCGTTATAAAATACATTTTAAAGCGCTCAATTGAGCTTAAATTTTATATACATGATTATTTTGAATAACAATACTTTAATTATAATTAATAAAAATTAATTTATTAAAACTAATTATTTAAGGAATTACAAATACAGCCAATTTGGCATAATTTTTGACGACTTAGCGACCCCCTAACTATGCTCGTTTAAAATTGCTGCAACGGTATGTTGAAAACGGTGCATGTTGATCACTTAGTGATGGACGGGAGGGGAGAGGGAGGGATCCATTGCTTTTATTTTGAACGAAAAAAAATAATAACGAATATACCAATAGAAATTAAGATGTCCGCCTTAATCAAATTACTCTAACGTTAAAAAGCTCAGTCAAAAACAGCACATTCATGTTTTAAAGAAGTTTAGAATTGTTACTTTAAAAGCGAATAACAAATCGATTACATTTCGAAGATTATGTAAATGTAGAAAGAAAAACCCACTCCACTTTCCGAAACACTACGAAAATGAACACATTGTAATATTAAACTAGTTAATCTTCCTAAACTGTTCTTTTTTCCAGTGCAAGTTCACGCTTGAACACAATTTGAAGATAAAAATATCCAGGAACTCAAAAGCATGTTATACAATTCGTAAGTGGAATGAAAATTTCTTTTACGGTATTTATAAAAATCAACAATTTATAATATCTCATTAAAATAAAAAAGTCTATTTTAAGACAGAGTTTAGAAATTTTGTTAATGTTTCTTACACTTGAAAATGTTTATTCTTTCCTTATCATCAGACTTCGTATAATTTCTTACAAAACACTTAAATTTTTATTACATATATACGTGCTACTACATTTAATACTAATAACTATTTTGTTTCATAAATACTTAATTTTTGTAGTAAATATTCTAAAGTGTTTTATGATGAACGGTAGGCCTGTAATGTGGGGAAAATAATTACTAATTCGAAGAACAAACATTTTATTTTAAAACGAAAAAATGCACATTTATAAGCAAGCTGATTTCACGCCCTTTTAACTTCTGTCATATTATTTATTAGGTTAATAGATAAAAAGCTTTAGATCTTGAAAAGAGGTCATCGAATTACTATATGTAATTTGATCTTACAGAACTCAATTTTTAAAGCTGCGAGCAAATCAAGGAATAGCTGAAATTCCAGTCTTACAGCAACAGTTTCCACATATTAACCTTCATATCAAACCTTTCAATGCTTGTCTCAATGCGATTCAAATAAACATACGTCAAAAACTACACAAAGGCAATTTTGATGAGCCTCGTAATTTTGAACCATGGTCAAATGATAAGAGTGATATCTGAGTTCATACCTTACTATCGTAATTTCAACGCTACACTGTGTAAGTGCTTTGAAACTGAGCTCCATTTAATGTGCAGCAAAACGAATCATTCTTTCAATTAGGTGATTAAATGACTCGACTTTTATCTTGGCTTCCAAAAGTTAAGATTCAACCTTATTTTTGTGTCTAATTCAGCGTTTCTCAAACTGTGGGGCGCTCCCCCTTAAGGGGGGGGGGATGATAACTCTACAAGGGGGTGAGAGCTTATTGAAAAGTCGAAAACAAAAAGTTATTTAAAAAATATTATTCTACTGAAAGTAAACAAACAAAATAAATACAAAACACAGAATAAAAAATAAAATACATATTTACACTGATATAATAAAATTATAAATGTATCAGTACTTCACAAAGTATTTAATTTAACTACACTAAGTCAAGAGTAAGTTTAATAATTACCAGTGCCCACATGAGCTAGTCACACATAAAATTATATACAAAAATTAAACATTACGTTACATTAGTTAAAATTATTACATAAATTAAATTAATTACATATACATTAATTAAATATAAAATTAAATAATTAGTACGGTTTATAATTAATCCCTTAACTACCGATTAAAAGTTACGTGATTTGCTCCCTAATGCCACCATTTTCCACGTGGACATGCATATTTGATGTATTGCAGGGGTGGGGTGGAGAAAAGGAATAGATAAGCAAATTCTCTGAAACAAGTTAATCCTTCGCAAACACTGTCAAGGCCCCTTTATTGCATTCCAAAGCCTTCGGAATAATATTATGGATAACAGTTCTCAGAAAAGATCGTACTTCGGAAAGACGTATTTATACATCTGATACAATTAACACTTTGCCTGAGTGAAACGTTTATATACGCCGGTGGCACTTAAGAGTTTAAAGCCGTACTGTAGATTTAGTGTCAAAGTATTCAACAAAGTGAATTCAACACATTGTTATTGTATGGAGGGGGGCGCGATGAAAATGATGATTGAATATTGAGTCGCAAATATTGAAAGTTTGAGAAGCACTCGTCTAGTTTGAAAATGAATGAAAATAGAAACATGAAGTATTTGAAGGAAATGTGCCCTAAATAGCTTCATATTGAATGAGACACAAAATTTTACATTAGTTTGATACAAACATGATCTACAAATAAAAAACAAAATTTTCCTGACGGTAAAGTTCATCATCGAAGAATGCAACACATCGCACCCTAAAAATGAGCAAAATTATAAAGGAAAAATTACAAAAATAGGTTCTAATAAGGAATGTGTTCACCTCTAACTGCAATAGAAACAATGCAATCAAAACAGCTCAATGCAATAGAAACAGAAAATAATATTTTCTGTACATATGAGATATTGCTTAAAATGGAAACGATCAGTCCAAGTCATATCCACTTTTGAACTGCAACTTTTAATTTTACAATTCCCTATTCCACATTCCGCAGTTAACAATGAGATTATTTAAACAAAAAATGTTCCATTTGAAGTGTACAAGACTTGATTCATTAAAACTGATAAATTTTTTACCATTAGTTTCACTTGAAAAGCGTTTTCCTTTTTTTTCCTTCGTAAGTGTTGTTTTTGCTGGAAGATCTAACAACTTATGCATCTCTTTCGGAAAGTAGGTCGAATCTTCAATTGAATTATACAATTTTTTAAAAATGTTTAATTGTGCTTTACTTAAATTTATACCAAATATGAAAATCTATTTAACAAGATTCTATTGACTAGATATTATTTATAGAAATATTTTCATAATTTTCTTTAAAAAATTCGACATGAATGATTTGTTTTCCTATATTAAATGAATTTTATTAATTAATGCCCAACAAAAATTTTATGAAAATATGTCAATCAATTCATCGATTAGAAATATAGGTACTTTTTTTAATTCGCAGTATAACTTAAAGGTATAGTATATATATTTCTCTGATAATTATATAAAATATTTTATTAATCGCGAGAAAAAAAAATCAAGTCTTACGATTCCGTAAGGAAACTTGTTTAATTTAATTTTAAGTAATATTTTAAATTTCTGCTAACATTTAGGTTAAGATAATACATCCATTGACAAGCTAAAATATTATTAACTTAAGTTAAAAATTTATTTATACACCTTAAAGTTTTAAAACAGTTATTTTGAAAGAAAATTTTTTTATAAGTACTGGCATAATATGATTATAGTATTTAACCGTAAGAACACTAGATAATCGTTATTTTAAGCACACGTTTGCATTGTTTTAGCAAAATCCAAAAATATCAAAATTAGTTACGTTACCTCCACATGTGAACGTTTCTCCACTTTTTGATGTGAATAATTAAAATAAATCGGGTGAATATCCATCTTTTGTTTACTTTAGAGTTAAAAAAGTTCATGAAGCTTCAAATGAATCAATGTAAATTTTGAAATATTTGTTTATCCTATAGCGAATGTTTTGACGTAATGTTTTTTCCATATTAAAAATCTAAAGGAAGTTGCAGATCTCTTTAAAGCCAAGGTCATCACAATGTCCAACCAATATGAATATCTGAATTATAATAACAAGGAGAAAATGTAAATAAATCGAATATTAGATGTACGAGATACATTAATGGCATAATTTAATAGGATAATCCATCTTTAGGTTAAGTATTTATGCAATTGCGTCACTGTGTGTACACTCACACATTTGAGCTAAGTATTTCTTCCTTTTTTCTAGAAAATTCTTTTCGAATCTTTTTATATAATTCAGACTAGATCTACAAACTAAGAGAAGCTCAAAATTTATAATTTCTCAAAATCAATAAAAATTAATAATTGGTCGTATGAACAACAAAATCTCAAAAAGAAAAATTCGGATTTTTTGTTCTAATAGTCGTATTTTTGAAAAACATTCTACGTATAAAATCTTTATTTATTCTTTTTACATTTGAAATTTTATAATTTTTGTGTCCTTTTATTTATTTATTTTTTGCAATGAATTGAGATATAAAATCACTATTACTCTTAAGTTTTGTTCAGAAGTGGCATTTTTTTCTACTCAATTAATTACAAATTTAATTTATTTTTAAATTGCATATTGTTGTGGATGATATAATAACTGTTATGAAAGTTTGTTCCTTTATCGCTTAAGAATAGTAAAATTGCACAAAAATTAATAGAACATTTTTCGTTCGTTAGGCGTTTTTTGCCGTTAGAGTAAAAACGTCGCAAGTTAGTTGATGTCACAATACTCGGACTGTTGCCAATTGGGCAAAGCAAAAAAGTTACGGATAAATTGTCGCCAGATTTACAAGAATATTATTTTAAATAATAACAATTATAATTTTAAATGTTAATAAAATAATACTTAGTTATTAAAAATATTCAAAAAATACAGTTAGTTAATATAAAATACAAAATAGTCAATTACAAATTCCTAAGTATAAAATTATGAGATATTCCTCTTAAGTATTAATAACAATTAGTTTTTTCAATATATAATATGTTATACTTTAATTATTTCATAATTATATTTATGATTATTTATTAAACTGATTTTCTTAAATCTGACTTGACTCGTGCAGCCACTAGTTTCCAAAGAAATTAATTATTTTCCCAAAAATGCATACAATTATGCTGTACATAATTTCAACAATTTTTATTTCGTTTTTCATTCTGAATTAACACATTATGGACTGAGAGAGAAATATGGTTATAGTAAATACTATTAATTTCAAAATTAACTTTGTATATAATGTGTATCATCTAAAAATATGCATAGTTAAAAAGTAATAAATTCATAAAAATAAAACTTCCTATGAGACTGTAATAAATTATTTTTTAACTGAAGAGTTATTTTGTATGAATAAATTAATTAATGAAACACACAAAAAAAAAAATAGTATGTGCACCCACACACAAATTATTATCCCTGTGTATATATATATATATATATATATATATTTAAGATTTTTCTAAATATCTATATATATATCAGTATTAAAATACGTTTCCAATCAATCTGGATTTTTAAAACCATCTATTAGAAGTTGTTGATCTACTCACACAATATAATTATTTTATATAATTTAACATAATTTATTAGTGTTAAAATAATAAATACTATAATTTGATGACGTGTAAGAATTATAAGATGAAATGTAAGACAGTTTAAGCATAATGGTTGTTGGAAGGAATACCCACTATGTGTTTGGGTGAGTGAGTGAATATTAACGTCACACTATTCAACTACACGAGGGCTTTGGGCGACGGACCTCGTAATTTTGAAACATGGTCAAAATGAGGACGACAAATGAGCTGGCAACCCCCTCTCCTAACTTCCACCCACACCAATGGGAGGACGTTTGAGCACCAACAGATTTAATGCGCATCGCCCCCTACATGGCGGGTCCTCAGCGGTACTAGTCTCGAGCTCATGACACGCCAGCCACGAGTTCGTCACCTTGACCTCTAGGCTACCGCGACCACACTACACTTAGATAATAATTACCTTAAATTTTGTATCAATAAGGTCACACACATCTAGTTCTTCACATTGCCCTCAGTTTACATGTATATCAATATGATGTAAAGTTTTATCTGATTCAGAGCATGTAAAATATTAAGAAAGTGCTGATTTCTAAGTCATTTTCCTGGATTTTGAAGGAAAAAAAATTATTTTTTCCTATTTTCCAATTTCTTTTTTTGTAACTAAATTTGAGTCAATTTATTTTGAAAATAATATGCATTATTAAAATTATTATACTTTTAAGAAATACTGAATATACTTAGTAAATGTTTTGAATGTCTGTGGATTCAAGTTTTATATTTTATCAAGAATTTTAATCTTTATAAGTTTCATTTTTATTCAGTGAATACTTGTAATCATACCTTGTACGTCATCTATTAAAGAATTAAAGCATGTATAAATGAAACTAATAATTGATACAATCATTGAAATAGGTTCTTGTAAATCTACATTCCTTCCATTCAAAAAAAAAGGAAAAAAAAAGACAGATATATCGTGTAATACATGGAGCTGAAAATACGCCATAGATTTACATTTCAAGTTTTCGTGTACTTTTTTGTTGTCTGGCAACCGTCCAGTAATAAAAGTATCCAAAATGTTCGAATCAATGTTTCTGTATTACTTCCTTTCCTTGCATTTAATATTCAGACAATGATAAAAAAAAAAGAACGAAAGAAGAATAAGAAGAAATTATACTGCCTGTTGTCGTTTTATGTCTGTACATTTTTAAACCTGAAGTCTTGTTCTCGTTTAATTTTAAGGCTGTCTACAATCGAGATTTTATTTTTGTTATTCTGATCAGTAGAGAGTAACGGACCAATGGGTATCGGGTTTGAGTCTTAAAAATCATAGTAGTTAAGTTATAGAGATTTACAGAAACGGAAAATTCGCCCTGTAGAGGAGCTAATGCACGTTTAATCTATCAAGGTTCAAATTGGCGTGGTGGGACAATTTGGAGAGAAGTACCAGCTCAGGTGTCGTCCTCGACACTAGATCATGGTTCTAAATTACGAGATCCGTCTAATAACCCTCATGTTGGTTTATAGTGATACATAAACTAAATCACGTACACACAAATAGCCTGCTACGGTAGACAGGTGATCACAGCATTGATTTCGCGACCAATCTCAGAGGGGAAAAAAGGGGAGACTTACAAATATACAACGTATATAATAAATTGATTGTCTCTCGCTCTTGTACATATTATTAACTTTTGTGTGATTTTTCTTAAGTAATAGTTGTACTAGTTGCTAGTCTTAGCCCAATGGAGTTTCATATATAAGTTCTTTTTTCACTTAATAGTAAAAAAGAATCAAAATTCAGAACATTTTTTTCCGTAAGAAAGTATTTTCATATTAATATAAATTCATACCGTAAAATCCCTGCGTATAACAAGCACTTTTAACACAAAAAATAAGATCGAAATTTACGAGGGCGTGGTTATACGCTGGGTATAAAAATGAGAGCTTTAAAAATAAAAAAAGATGAGATTATAAGAAAGATTAGACTTCTACATAGATCGTATAATACTGTTTATTTAAAAGAAACGACATTCCTTATGAACTCAAAGGGTTGTTATTCTAGAAATATACTATTTTTTCAAATGACTGGAATAATACCTAGAATAAATGACTTCTAAACATAACAACATTGCACAAGTAGATTTCAAGTTCCTTCGTAAAAAAGGGTAATATACACGGCGAATATAACTTAAAATTAAAAAATGCAGCTTGAAAGTATAAATGCGCGTTATACGCCGGATTTTACGGTAATTGAATAAAGTGTTACCATTACATTACACTATATTTTAAAAAAGAAACATTCCATATAAGTCTGTAGTTTTCAGCTTTAGCATATAAAGTAAAGGTACATTTAGAATCAAGATATAAAAATAAAAAGCAGAACCCATCATAATCAGGAAAACAGGCAATACTCGCATATTAAAATATGTTGTTTCCTAAGCAGTAGTGAAGTCAGTGATATTAATAGTGGAATGCTTTTGTGTGTTAAAAAGAGGTTGCGAATCTGGGCTCACATTTTAAAAACATTAGGCGAAAATGGTATTGAGAACAAAGTATTTTACTATTTCGTGATAAAGCTATTATAAGATGGAATTATTGAAGGATTATTCTTTGTGTAAGGCTATTGAACGCGTGATATATGTAGATCACTTAAAAGATAGAAAAGGGAAGCAACTGGCTAAACAATAAGAAAGGTTGCAAGAGCCCTGCGAAGGAATAATTGTTCACGTCATGCTTTGAGTGCCGCAATACTATATGTCTCTGATCTATAAAAATTTATTTTGAATATGGGATTTAGAAAAAATTAACTGCGGCATCATTTTTCAATACATTGAAAAAAATCATATGAATGTCCTAACTTTTAAACGAGTTTTAAAATTTTATTAAAGTTTTCCCTCTTAAAGCTAAGGACGACGTTTGGAACCGTGATTTTAAAAAGGCACATAAATGGATAATTTTGATGATATTTAGTGTCACTTAGATTAGATTACATGCATAAAATGGTTTTAAGGACATTTTGACAAAAAAAACTTATTTAAATACAATATTTTGGCAAAAAATTAACTTAGAATAACCTTTTTTCAAAATGTTCTCCTTTTGTGAAAAATGCTTCTATTATAATAATATTTTGCCTGTATATAGCTCAGACCTCTGTACAGAGGAACAACAATGATTTTTGAAAAATCACAATATTTTCAAAGTTACAACCATTTGAAATAATTTTATCGGCGTTTTTTTCTTAAAATTTCTCCCCTCTGTTGTAGTAAAACATGGATAAACCCACTTCTAAGTTAAATATTTCAAAAGTTCTAGTTCAGCATGTGTACAGAGGTCTGAGCTATACACGGACAAAATATTGTTATATATAATAGAAGCATTTTTCATAAAAGGAGAATATTTTGAAAATGGGTCATTCTTTGTTCATTTTTTGTCAAAATATTGTACTTCAATAATTTTTTATTGTAATACTATTTTATATACATTTTCTAATCTAAGTGACACTAAATATCATAAATATTATCCATTTATACGCTTTTGCAAAATCACGGTTCCGAACGATGTCGGATACCTTAAAAAGCTGATGTTAAGAATAGAATATCGCTATAGTACAACCTAATAGAATATTGGCGACAGATTTCCTAAATTCGGCCTACATTCTTAATTTTCACATTAAAGTTTGCGGAGACTTTGATATTAGTTGGATATAAAGTGCAGTAGCTTCCATTATTCTATAAGATGCTTGTTAATGTTGTTGCAACTCTTTACAATAACTGGTACATGGAAAATCTTAACTCCACTGAAGTAAATCAAAGAACAAAGATGTCCCCTCAAAAGCAAGTCAATGGAATTTGCTCCTGCCAGCTACTTGTGGCCACGGTAGCATAGTGATCGAGGTAACGGATTCATGGACGGCATGTCATGAGTTCGAGCCCAGTACCTCTGAAGACCCGCCGAGTAGGGGAGCGATGCACGTTAAATCTGTCGAGAGCTCAAACGTCCTCCCGTTGGAGTGATGTGGTAGTTAGGAGAGGGGATGCCAGCTCAAGTGTCTTTCTCGTCACTTGACCATGGTTCAAAATTACGAGGACTGTCGCCAAAAGCCCTCGAGAAGCTGAACAGTGCGACGTTAATATTCACTCACTCACCCTGCCTGCTACTTTGAAAGACCAGAGAATCCTTGAACAAATATCACTTTACCACTGGTGGGGGGGGGCGCCGCATGTGAGGAAAATACAGGTTCCATTCCATGACATTTTGAGGAATCCTATACTGTTTTGATTTTAATGCCTCTAACTTCGATGGAGATATTTTTGCCACGGGAAAAGCAATTTTAAATCTCCTTGGACTTGATACTAACTTTAGCAAGGCAGTTATATTGTTGACTCCAGGTTTGTGAACACGAAGGCTGTCTCTTACATACCTAGTGATTATTTTCATATTGAAGAGGCTAAGATAAATGAATCCAAAGCAATTGCCTCTGGCTGGGAGCTTGCTTTTCACTGGATCCCTAGATACTGTGGGGTACCTGGAAACGAACAAGCCGACCTTTTGGCTAAAAATGGTTGTAAGCTATCCCAGCTACATTTTCCTCTATCCAACCCTCAGTTTAGTTCCGGGGTAAAGTGGAAAAAGTCTTAAAACAAAAGTTTTAAACTCCTTTCATCTGATAAAGTGTTGAATACTCTCTTGTATTTTCACCTATCCCAATGGATATACCCTGTGCAGTTTTTAAGACAAATTTTCGACTTTCAGCAGGACAGGATTTTCTATATAAACACTTACATCGCATTAGTGTAGTTTGTGGATGATGTTGGTGAATCCATGGACTTTCTTCATTTGACAACTTGCACTGCACTTGCTTCTATGACTTTTAGTTCTGGCTACTTTACCAAGGATAAATTTTATTGAGTTGCCAGATGTCTCATGGCAGATATCACTACAGACAAACGTTGGGGATAAAAAATTTCCATTGGTCATTGGTGGAGCTAGACCTGACTGGGCCCTGAATTAAAATTTGCGATAATATTTTACGATTTTTTCTTACACATTTTTGAGCCCCTGGAACTTGGGACCCCGTATCATTGATACGGTGGTAGCTACATCCCTGCCACTGGTGCGTTAGTAATATGATCTTAGTGTTTGTCTTTAGACTTAATTTTGAAATACAGTTCCATGAATATCAAGGGAACTGGGAGAACCTGTGACTGACAAGCATGCTGCTTAACTTGTGTGTCTTCACACCACGCACCACGGCTTCAAAATACAAGGTACCTTACCAAAAAATGGTATTACCCTCTCATCATAATTAATAAGAAAAAAGAGAATAATTAAATGAAAGTTCCATAAAATTTAAAAGATGCTATCAAAATTATTAACAACAGCTCATAGTCGTTCTAAAAAAGAAAGCTTCTCACCTGTAGCTGAGGACATACTACCGGTGAGAGAGCAAGAAACAATTTAATTGGCAAGTATGGAACATATTTAATGAGGCACCTTCCCGGAGGGAGGTGGCAGAAATATGTGCTCTTCTCTAATTCGTCCTTTCTTTATGCGGAACGAAATCAGAAAGTAGACACAGAATTTGGAAGATAAAAAGATAAAATGGTGAATAAAAGCAATTAATGCCGTGGTGCTCGTGGTACATGATGTTAAAATAAAGGGGAAGGATAAACACTGCTGAATCGTGTAGTGATGACAGGAGAGAGTGTCGCTGAACAGCGAACGAAAAGAGAAGGCGCGTTGACACAGTTAGTGTCCATAATGTGATGCCATCTGCTGGGAGATGAGCAAAATAAAAGATGATCCACAAAAGATGTGGAAAAAGGAGAATAATTGACATAGAATTAAACTACCACGCAAGACCGATTCAGAATCAGTAGCGCACGAAAACTTTTTCAAGCGAGATGGGGAAGGGTTGAATGTTTACTATTCTCATATACTCCAATGCTTACCATTCTCATATCATACCAAACATATTCTTTTGATTTGATCGATAGTCGGGAACAAAAACAGTAAAAAAAAAATAAATTATTGAATAAATAATTAGCATTAATTAATAAAATAACTTATAAATAAAAATGCTTCATTAAATTACTAGAAAGCATAAGAATTTATGTATTTAATGAATGAAAAAACCCAACTCCGCGGGGGGGGGGGCCCGGACCTCTCAACCCCTCTTGTGTTGTATACTGACTTAGATGAATCTCTTAGGATCAAGAAAACTGATTTTACTTATTAAAAGTAGTCACTACTGTATTTTCCAAAGTCTGTGACAGTCAGATAAATGTTGAATGGAGTTTCATCATTCTAAAGGTACATGAGAACTATTCGCACTCAAATCTCGCACTTAAGAAATACGATCAAATGACCTTTTACCTAAATGGAACTTCACTCTCTTAACTTCCATACTGCATCGTGTGAAGGTTTTGAGGCCTAGATCTATTTAACGGGCAGACAGACCCCATTACTTTGTAAAAGAAGAAATATGTAGTAAAAAATAAGAATGAACAACTTCAACAACGGAGTTTTCTTTTTTTTTTTAGGGTGAGGGTGGAGGGAATGTTGTCACGGAATAGAAAATGATACTCGCATGCAGGCATACATCAATCGAACACTTAAAAAAAGAAGTAGAAATTATTAAAAGGGAGAATTTTTTTTATTTAATAACAAAATAAAAATAATAATTGAATTGATACACCAATTACAAAAAATAAACACTCAAATTCCATAATTTTTTTTTTAAAAAAAATGAGAAAGTGTGTATTCTTATTTTTACATATCAAATTTTGAAAATATTTGGGGTTTTTTTCTCTTCCTTTTTTATCAATCAATATTTTCTTTATATTCTGATATATTTATAAATCATATTTGTTACCTTTTATAAAATATTTGAAAAAATACGAATATGACGAGCAAAATATACAAAGAAATGTTTGCAAAGAATAGTCTAACGAATCCAAATTTTTAATGCATGGGATCCAAGTAGAAATCTGTTTCAGTTTTTTGTTTCATGCGTTTGCTAATTTGTCCTGAAATTTCATCATTAAATTTGAGCATAGTGAGGAAAGATAAAATAATGTAAATAAATAAATTATATTCATTCTATTTGTATTTAACCAATATATATGAATGATCTCTGAAGCTTAATATCAAAACAAACAATCTGTATAACATTCTATTATTCTACATGAATAATCCAAATAGTATATTATTATATGATTATTTTTTCCTATCTTCATTCGGATATCTTCGATTTTTATTCTCCAGAAAGGCACC
This sequence comes from Trichonephila inaurata madagascariensis, assembly GCA_019973955.1. Classification (NCBI taxonomy): domain Eukaryota; kingdom Metazoa; phylum Arthropoda; class Arachnida; order Araneae; family Nephilidae; genus Trichonephila; species Trichonephila inaurata. The sequence continues at coordinate 125,292 of BMAV01023343.1, read as the reverse complement.
TAAGCTAGGTTTGTTGTACAGTTAAATTTAAAGACTCGGTAGAAATGGCATTAATGATACTTTTGAGCTCCATTTAAAACTTTTGGCATGAATTATTCAGCAAAAATTATTGACAAAAATTGCTTTTCTTAATCAACTTAACGAAGTTAACTTTTTATTTTGATGGTAACATTAACACAAGCACGCCAAAAAGTCGTTTCAGACCTTGATAGTACACTCAAAATGCATTATTAATGCCGAATTTATATATCAGGTAAAACATTACCATGTAAAAGTTAATGCATTTCATTTAATAAAAGACTTTACATCAAAGTTTTTACTTTTTTTTTTAGTTAGAAGATTTATTTCACAGATTAAGTCAAACATTTAACACCTGCAGACTGAATTCTTTAAACGAAATTTTTTTATTCTTTAAGATAAACAAAGAAAATTGTTTTAATATTTTCTTTTTATATAAAAAAAGAAATCTATTTCACAAATTCATACAAATAAAAATAATTTTAAATTTCTTTAAATAATTAAATGACTTTCGAATACGTTCCTATTTTTTTATTGAAATAACTTTTGAGAAATGCCTTTTATTTGTTGAATGTTTAGTTGGTGTGGTGTGGTAGTTAGGAGAAGGGGGTGCCAGATCATGTGTCGTCCTCGTCACTTGACCATGGTTCAAAATTACGAGGACCGTTGCCAAAAGCCCTCATGTTGCTGAACAGTGCGACGTTAATATTCACTCACTCACTCACTCACTCGTTGAATGTTTAAGGGGGTCCAGCACGTCCATAGGAGTCCATGTTAAATTTCCTAAGTTAATGTACCTTCTTCTCAGAAACTAAGTAGTTTCTCAAGCATAAAATTTTGCAGTAGGTTATGTGTACTATTAATAACACATTAAAGAAGGGTTTTGTCTTTTTGTAAAAAATTAAATTAATTATGAATTTTTTAAAAATTGTCCAATTTTTTTTCCCCCTAAAATTTAATTTAAAAATGTCATATATATATATAAAAGTTTTGCTAAATATATCTAATTTCCTCCATTTAAATGTGTGTATATCCTAAAAGTATGCTCATTGAAAATTTAAGGATTATGTGATAAGTAGTTTTTGACAAAAAGGTACATAAAGCGAAAAATACTACATTTTGAGAAAATCTGCTTTAAAGTAAAAATTTGTAATTTTTTAATCGTTTACTTTTTTTAGTACTTTCCAGAAGCATATTAAGCCTTTTTTTACTCTCTGCTCATACAACTGACTCTTCTAATTTTCTTTTTTTCATTATTTTTAACAATTTTGACTTTTTTCGGGGGGTTTCAAAATGCTTTCGTTAAGCTACACGAATCCTACGTGCATCTAGTTTTTTGAAGCATGACACACAGTTATAACTTGGTTCAGTATCAAAATAGACCGCGGTAGCCGAGTGGTATAGGTATCGGATCGTGGCTTGCCTTGTCACGAGTTCGAGCCCAGTACCACTAAAGACCCGCCGTGTAGGGCAGCGATGCACGTTAAATCTGTCGAGAGCTGAAACGTCCTCCCGTTGGTGTGGTGTGGTAGTTAGGAGAGGGGGTGCCAGCTCAGGTGTCGTCCACGTCACTTGACCATGGTTCAAAATGACGTGGTCCGTCGCCAAAAGCCCTCGTGTAGCTGTGTGTGAATAGTGCGACGTTAATATTCAATCAATCAATATCAGAATGTTTTAAGATCATTAATTTTGCAAAATGACTCATATTGAACTGTGCAATAGCCATATTTATACCCCAAATTTTAGAGTTTTTAGTTCCACTAATTTAGATCTTGGAATCACTGACCATATGGCGCTAATAACTGACTCATTTGAGTTCCGAGTCTCTTTCCATGTGTAAACATTTTCTTAACAGAGGATCACCTAGATCTCTAAAAACTGGCTTCATTCAATTCATTATGGTGTATGTATTTTTGATCATAATGCCTTTTGTTACATTCAGCTTCTGTCTTTTGAAACTTAAATCAGGCATTTATAATCGCAAGACACAGTCCATGTTGAGGGCTCTCGTTTAAAGATAGTATATGAATATAAAAACATCCCAAATATCAGTGTTCATGCTGTGTAGATCATTGATATTATTTCTAATCGCCATACTATAATATCCTTGACATTTGATATTAAAGTGTCGGTGAGTCGGTTACGACCACTTGGGCTTTTTCTATCACTTAACTTTTTTTTCTCTGTTTCGCTTTTAAGATCCAAAAGACGTGCACCCATACACTTTTGGATAAGCCCAATACCAGGGACATATCTACCACCGTATCAGCCGTATAAATGATGAATGAGTGAATATTAACGTCGCACTGCTCAGCTACACGAGGGCTTTTGTGACGTGGACGACACCTGAGCTGGCACCCCCTCTCCTAACTACCACACCACACCAACAGGAGGACGTTTTAGCTCTCGACAGATTTAACGTGCATCGCTGCCCTACACGGCGGGTCTTTAGTGGTACTGGGCTCGAACTCATGACATGCCTGCCATGATCCGATACCTTGACCACTGGGCTACCGCAGCCCTACCGTATCAATTATACGGAACCACTAATCTACATGGGCTCCAACGTGTGTAACTATAGTAGTATAGTAACAGGGATTTCATTTCTAAAAGAGGGCCCTAAAGGAGCTTTAATACGGGGCCCATTCAAAGCTAGCTACCCCAGTGCCTAATACACTCTAATTTTTCCACTTGAACATCATATGTATTCGCGCTCATAAAGAAACTTATACAAGAGGAAACACAGGTACCCCTAGCAGAGCTCATTAGATGCGTGTCAAGGAGTAACTTCATCTAAAAAAAATAAAGATATTTCTAATTATCGTATTTTCTCATGCATACATCATTTTAAACAGAATTTTTTGAACTTTTAAAAAACATGAAAAAGTAAAAATCTATATTTTTTCGAAACTTTATGTACCGGACTCCCTTCATCCTAATATCCATGTAAACTTTTTTTTAATAGCATAGGATCACCTAGGTAACTTTTGTGGGGATTTCAAGAATCTTTCGTTGGACTACACAAAACCTACGTGCATCTAGTTTTTTGAAGCATGGCACACAGTTATATAACTTGGTTCAATATCAGAATATTTTAAGATTATTAATTTTGCTACTTGACTCACATATTGAACTGTGCAATAGCCATATCTATCCCAAATTTTTTTTTTAGAGTTTTTAATTTCACTAATGTAAATCTAGGAAACACACTGACCATAGGTTGCTATTAACTGACTCATTCGGGTTTTGAGTCTTTCAATGTAAACATTTTCTTAATAACACAGGATTACCTAGATCTCAAAACATTGGCTTCATTTAACTCATTATCGTATATAGCACGCATGTATATGTTTTATGATTATAGTGCCTTTCGTTACATTCACACACACACACACAGCTCTTCTGTCTTTTGAAACTTGTGAATTAGGCATTTATACCCGTGGGACACAGTCCATGTTGAGGGCTCCAGTTTGAAGACAGAAGAGCAAAATAAACAGCCTAAACAGAAGTTTTCATGTTGTGTAGATCAATGATAATGTTTCTAATAGCCATACTATAATATCTTTGAATTTTTGATATTAAAATGTCAGTAAGTTGGTTACGACTTAGACATTTTTCATTCACTTTGATCTTTTGAACTTTTTCTCCCTGTTTCGGTTTTTAGATCCAAAAAAGACGTGTTCCTATACACTTTTGGATAAGCTCAATTCAGTCAAATTTTTCTTCTTGAACATCATATGGATTCACGCTCATCAAAAACTTATGAAAGGGGAAACACAGGGGCTCCTTGCAGAGCTCATTTGATACGCATCGAGAAGTAGCTTTATTTAAAAAAACTAAAAAAAAATGCTTCTAATTATCGTATTTCCTCATGTCATGTATCATTTTAAACAGAAATATTTGAACTTTTAAAAAATATAAAAAAAAGTGAAAATCTATAATTTTTCGAAAATTTATGTGCCGGCCCCCTTAATAATTAGAGAACATATAAATATTTATAATAATAAACAAATATATGAACTAAAAAATAAGTTATTTTTTACTGAAAAAATTGTAACGGGTTCTATTTACGTTTCTGGCACCCTCTACGGAAATTCTTTTTATATCTGTTGTATGAGTATAAAATCGCTTTCCGTGGAGGAACCCTGATTTATGCAAATGTGTTGCAATTTGGCAGTCAAGTGAAGAGAAAAAGGTTATCGATCGTCGTTAGGCTGATACTGAAGTTAGAGTTATAATAATGGAAGCCATCGGAGTTTCAATAAGGAGATATCATAATGAAGAAAGATCATCAGTGCTGCAGAATTAACCGTCACAAATAAGTGATCCAATTAATTGTTATAGATATCCAAGTTAGTAGTTAAGTTGACAGCTTCCTTAGCTTATGCGCGAAAACTTGATACTTAATTAATACGTAAAATTAAACTGTTGATTTTATTAAAATGCATCTTGATTCTATGCATCCAAATTCACCAGCAACCGAAGAGTCGCTACAAAGTTCTTTGAATTTAGGTTCTTTAACTCAAGGCCTTCAATTAATGTTAAAACTTCTTTTAAATAACACTGATGCTAAAAGCTCAACGGGAGTATTTTAAGACATTTTTAAACATTTAAATAATTTTTCCCCTCTTTCTAATGGGACTGCAGATTGTAATTACCATTGCAGACCTAGTGAAAACCCCTGGAATTGGTATCACTTTTTAGTGTGGCACCATGTGTGAGAATATCGAAGGATATAGTGTCATTTTAACACCCAGTTTCCTCCACAGAGAGGTCCTGAGCTTTGACGATGGAATTTAATTTTGCCGAGAACACCAAGCTACAGACTAGGGATCTTTAGCATGCCGCATAATCATACGACATGGACTCTGTTGATTTTTTGCATCATCAAAATCCACCGACTTCGGCCGGGGTCGAACCCACCAACTTGTTCGCATAAGGCCAGGCCAAACCAACTACGAAACCAAGCTGGCGGGCAAGGAAAATAAAATTAATTATCATCAAAAGGACAAACAGATGAAAAATAACTACTAGAGATAATACGTGAAAAATGGGGTTAATTTTTGTTTAACGCACTGTTTAAAACGAATGTGTTTTTTTTCAAAGAAGGAAATCTGCATTGGGCCTCTTTTGTTTTTGTTAATGAAAATATTAGGTAAGTTTTCATTTGAGTTTTCAATAAAAGGCGTAAATTATATTCATATATCTCTCATGTAATTTCTAATCCAGAATTAATTAAAGCTTATCTGAAAATAAGCTACCTTTTTTTTAACATTTAAAAAATCTGAGGAAGTTCTAAAATTTAGGAAGAAGCTTATAAAAGACATTATTTGGTCGTACTACGTTAATATCTTCGAAGTTATTGAATAGGAAATTTTTTTTTTTGAAGTAATGAATGGGTTATCCTTAAAATTGTCGAGGAAAAAAAAAGTTCTATCTGTGATTAAAAGATAAGAAAAAAGGTTCATAAAAATAAAGAAAAAATAAAACCTTAAATTCTATTTAAAATAAATAGAATTAAGATAAATTGTTACAGCAGGGATAACTTTGACTAATGAATCAACTTTCATTTATTGAGATATGTAGATTTACAATACATATGCGCGATGTCCAGAACACTTAACCAGGATAAGAAATATCTCAAATATCTTTTTCGAATGTTCTGCTAATTGACAAATTTGTTGTATCAGAATACGTATATCTTCACTCTCTATCTATCCGATGAAACAGCATTTTGATAAGATAAAATATATTTTAAAGAGCTGTAAGATTTTTTGTAAAAAAAAAATTATTTCTGATTTGTTAGAAGTTTCTTCAAATAGTCAGGTGCCCACAAGATTTGCATCTTAATGGTTTTTCTAATGTATACAATTTTTAACATGCTTTTTGTATTTATTTCCTCTCCTTGTTGTTTCTCATAATAGTTAAAATGTTAATGAGAAGAGAATTAAGTGATATTTGCAGGAAGCTTCGAATTCTGTTACTGTTTTATTGTTATTATCCCCTTAACTGCCGCTTAAAAGTTACGCGGTTCGCTCCCCAGTACCATCTTTTTCACATAGGTGAACGTATGTGGTGTATTGTGGGGGAAAAGAAAATGTACAAATGAGCAAATGTTTAAGTAATTATCTCGCAAACATTGTCATTTTATTGCATTCCAAAGCCTTCGGGATAATTTTACTGATAACAGTGCAAAGAAAAGAATAGTATTTCCAAAGACATAACCCCTTAAGACCCAGCTCGCGCGATTGTGCAAGTTAAATATCTTATATATTTTTGCTTCTTAAACAGTCTTATGTAAGAAAAGCCTGAATCGAACGATCGAGCGGGTATGCAGAAAGAGTAAAGTACCACTTTTTTCCATTAGATGGCGACTTTTCTTATTTAGGACTATTCCAGAAGAAAAAACGTAAGAGATGTTTAACCCCACAATCGTGCGAGCTGAATCTTAAATGAGTATATACGTCCGGGGCATTGAACGCGCCGGTTAAGCGAGACGGATATATACGCCAGGGCAGTTAAAGGGTTAATTACAATTTCCTCGATACACACACACAAATACTTTTTCTCAAAAAATGTAATACCTTTTTAAACTTAGAATATATTTTCTGTTTCATTAATTCCTTTAAATGTTAACAAATCAGAACATACAAAAACATGCTAAAATTATTTATAATAATTTAAAGTATCCCATCTCGAGTAAATTTTACATATAAAAATATTTTACATTCATAATTTTAAGAAAATAGGATTTTTTGTAGATAAAAATAACTCTGAAAGTATATATATAGTCACAAATTTTTTACATATATTTAAACATAAAATATTTTACACTGTTTTACAGCATTTAATTCATTGCATTTGAATTTTAATGACGATAAAATCCGGCGTGTAACGCGCAGCTCCGTATAACTCGCACCTATACTTTCAAGCTGCAATTATTTTTAATGTTTAGATAAATTAGCCGTATAACGCGCACCCCCTTTCTTACGAAGAAAGCAGAAATGTAGGTGCAGAATGCTCTGATATGTCTTGAAGTCATTTATTCAAGGTATTATTCCAAGCTTCAGAAAAAAGTAGTATACTTCTAGAGTTACAACCATTTAAGTTTGTAAGTAATGTCACATTTCTACAGTATTTTGATATATGTAGAAGTCTAATTTTTGCTATGCTCATCTTTTTCATTTAATTTTTAAAGCTTTCATTTTTATACCCGGTGTATAACGCACACCCGTTTTTTCCGATCTTATTTTGTGTTAAAAGTGCGCGTTATACGCCGGATTTTAGGGTAATTTTTTTTTTCATTTTTACCGTACGCGATCACGTCTTCAACTCTCTCATTTAAACTTCGCTCGGTTAGAGGCGGAGGATTGAATGCAGCGTTATGAGCCGCAGATGCAGGATCTACCAACTGAACAAAAAAGATTATCATCTGAATCGCTTTTCATTCTAAGTTTGTTTTTATAATTGTGGATACAGATTCCAATTTAAATAGAATTAGCGTACTGTACGTTTTAAATCGAGATAAAAAAAATTAATCCAATGAATTTAAGAACAGAAATGAATAGCTTGGAATAGAGAATGGATCATTAAGAATAGAATTCGAAATACGAATTAAAGCATTAAGAATTTAACAAGAAAAAAGTTTATAACATACCTAACTTTATTCCAAGATTCGATACATGCATAACGAATAAGAACATATTGCGAATAATCAAAACAAAAAAAAATTCTGTTGCCAGATATTTTTACATGGATAGAAACGCGTGACAAATAAAAAAAATAATTAAATACTCTGAAGTTGCTTCAGTTCACGAGCCAGCAATAATTCATAGAAGAAAAGATGTTTTAAAATACGCCTGTAATAAGGGGACGTGAATGACTTTTCATTTTTTCCAATCGACACAGCTCCTTCTGTGTTACAACTAAGAAAATCAAAAATTACAAGATTTATGGTGGAACTTGTAAAATCGCACTCAACCACCATGAACTTGAGCTGGCTGAATGTAAAGTATTGAATATAAATCTGATTACAACCTCTTTGTGGCTTTTTAACTCGAATCGTTGATTTGTAATTTAATTAGATTAGAATACGGAATTTTAAAATAAAGTTATCATTGTAATTAGTGTTACTGATCCTTCTGAAATGGTGAAGTTTTACATGTTACTTCTACATCCAAAATCTAGGATTTCTCTATATCTTGAAGGGCTGTGGTAGCCCAGTGATCAAGATATCGGATCATGGCAGGCATGTATAATGAGTTCAATCCCAGTACCACTAAAGACCCGCCGTGTAGGGCAGCAATGCACGTTAAATCTGTTGAAAGCTGAAACGTCCTCCCGTTGGTGTGATGTGGTAGTTAGGAGAGGATGTGCCAGCTCAGGTGTCGTCCACGTCACTTGACCATGGTTCAGAATTACGTGGTCCGTCGCCAAAAGCCCTCGTGTAGCTGAACAGTGCGACATTAATACTCACTCACTCTATATATCTTGTAGCCGAATAGAAAAACTTTCCGTAATGCTAATTTTATTTCTCTAAACTATGTTAAAAAATGCTACGACCATTATTTTAAATTATTTTAGATATCAAATGTTAAATTATTGAATATGCATTTTCGTACACGAAAACCATTAAAAAAATAATGTAACTCTAAATTACATTTAAAAAATTTTAATATTTATTTAATACGCACATGGGGAATGGAATGTTTACTAATAGTTATATTAATTAATATTACAATTCGTATGTAGAGATGAGTATGAAAGATCTAAAATGGTTACTAATTTCCTCAGTAAAATATTTAAAGGCAATAATTTTTATATTTGTTAAATTACAAAGATGTTAAATGAATTTTTGAATTATTAAATGCGTAAATTAATCTAATACACAAATATTCTGTAAATTGTGATGGAAATTCATACAATATTTAGTCGTGTAATAGAAAATTTTTTGCATTTAATATATTTGTAAAATTATAATGTCTGAAATAAACTAATGTAAAAATATAAGCCATATATATACAAAGAGTTGCAGAAATTTTAAATGCGTTAATTTTCAGAATGCTTGGAACATAGATATTCTTTATTTTGTGCTTTGCTATACTAATACACCTAAAATCTTCTTTCTGTGTGGTATTTTGAAAACAAAGCGGTGACCCAAACTTTTGAATATCTCCTTGATAGTTCAATATATAGTGAGCTTTATGATTTCAATATATTTATTTACTAATGCAAAAATTTATATTTTATAAAAATATGTACATTATAATATTTCTACAAAATATAAAATCTGAACATTTCAAAATATTGCACCTGCTTACAAAAATGAAAACTTACTTCACAAGAGGGTTCACAGATTAAAAAAATATTAAAAGAACTGAGATAATAGCGTGGTATTTTGCACCTTTAAAAATGTGTCGTGTCGTTATTTAAACATTTTCGCAATTTTCCAGTAAATGTCATTATTTTGTGCTGAGAAAGAAAAATTTACATAACATGTCAAGAGATTTTAAAAAGAGAGATTAATGAGGTATTGAATATCTCTCAAATAGGAAAAAATGCGTTTATTTAGTATATTAAAATGTCTGTTAGAGAAAGAAGACGTCAAAGAAAAATAGGAAAATCCCTAGACATGGAAATATCTTATTCATTTTTGAAAGACACCCAATTGTTCATAGCTTATCACTTAGTTTTCAAATACATTTTTTGCATAAATATTTATTTAACATTTATTTTACGCGTAACAATATTCTCATACTTTTCTACCATAAGCCTACTGAAAACTAATCGTGATTGATAACTGATATTAGATTCTACTAAGAACCATAATGTATAATATTGGATATTTGATTAAGTGCCCACTCTTTGCTCTACAAGACTGATGGCAAAGGAATATTGTAACTTTTGAACTTCGTCAATTGAAGAGTGTGATACTAGGGGTGAAACATCGCATTCCAAACTTCTATGCAACGCTATATAAACCTTCCCAGAAATACTTACTTTTAGCTGTCAGCAGAGATGCTAGAACTTTATACAACATTCTTAGAGTTAGATCTCGGTAATAAGGATGAATTAACAAGTTTCGTGTCACAAAAGGTCTTACATTAATTTATTGTCGATCTGCACTCTCAAGTATTTTCTTATTTGTAGAGTAAGATTTTGCCCTTTTTATATAAGTCACTTTTAGTTTAAATTGGTTTAAAATCAGAATATTATACTATTAGTTCTCTCTCTCTCCTCTCTCTCTCTCTCCACATTTATGCGAAAAAGTCAAGTGCTGAATTAGAAATTATGTATGCTAAAAATTTCCATAATTTAGTATTATAATATAAGAATATACATTTTGATATTAATATATACTCCTTGGCATCGGAAATGTAGCTTCAAGAAGGAAGTTACAGCACAAAGGCGATTTTACGTTGGACATGGTGACTGGAATGAGAAGGGCAGGCTGGTACATAGATCAAATCTCAGCTCCACTTAGACGCGTCCATTGTATACTGGCCGTTGCAAAGATGGTTAAAACAAGAAATGTATCAAGTTAGAGGAATACCAGTGGAGCCAATCTATTAGTAAAGAAATATTCCTGGAAAGGTAGATCAGGACGCATGAATCGACGACATCGTCGACAAGTGGTGACAGCCCGCAAGCCATTTCTACCTCCATGTTGCTGCATGTATAGAAAGAATACCCTTGACATTTTCATATCAAGTAGAATTATTACTCATCGATTGGTTGTTGGTGGCTAACACTCATGTGTCCAATGAGAAAATTGCCAGAGACCCCAAGGCACAGAAGGCTCCATTTGCAATGCTGCCGGACTAGAGTGACGTGAACTACATAATGACCCACAGAGAATCGCGTTTTCAGACTAGTTGTGCATCCATTAGTAGTCGAGTACAAGGATGGTGCAAACAGGTCCCATCTGGCCGTATCTGTGGAACACCTCAAAGCACGACAACGCGGAATCATGGTTTCAAGCTCTATCTCACACGATAGTAGAATACCTCTGGTTCGTATTCAGGGCACCATGACGGCCCAACGATACGTGGATGATGTGGTGTAACCGGTGATACTCCCTTTCTTCGAGGTCAGGGCACGCACAATGCTTTCCTATCCTCCTCTTCCGAAGAATAATGCCAGAACGTACACTACACGCATCACTTAAGATGAAAACATACTTCCCGTTCGCAATTCTCCCCTGGTATCTCACCAATTGAAAACGACTAGGATAGGATTAAGTGCCGCTTGCACACCCTGCCACCACTGCGTTCAGAAGAACTGTAACAAATAGATGAAGGGAACAGAGATTCAACTTTACTCTCATTGTTGCCGTATTGGAGGAGTTGCTTCGTGCTTCTTCCGTCTCTTTGACGGTTCTGCAATATTATTGCCTGGCATTGTTCTCACTCTTTGTTACGAGTATAATTTCAAAATAAAATCACTTATTGCTCGCTTCTATCTCTATGTTTGCCGAGTTTTACTTTCTCGCACTCCTTGGTATTCCATTTTAAATATCTGGTATGGTGTATATATATAACACCATTGTGTGTGTGTGCTAGATTGATTCGGAGATCCTACGCTTACGAAATAGTTTTTTTTTTCACTTCTTCCAATATAACAAACTCAGAATATAGAAATTATTAAGAACCTTCAAAATAAACTTATTGATATTGACATTTCAATTTGATATTTTCCCCCCGCGCGTTTAGGTTAAAAATAATCAAGAGTCACATTTCTAAATAATGCAACTCAATAATTCAGGAGTCGGCATTTTTTTTTTAGGCACATCTTGCTCAGTCGAGAATATTAGCTAATTGAAAAGCTAAATTCACTTGACTATTAAAATTTTAAAAAAAAAACGAAATCTATAAAGTTGGGAGAAAAGTTTGAATCAAACTTCACATTACTTTATTCAAACTTCACTGTCTTACAAAATAAGTTTTTTTTTTGTTTCCTGTCTTTTGAACGTATATTTGAAGAAAAATAATTGAAATATAATACATGAATCTCTTAGCAGAAACAATCCCAGGTACTTTGTTTTTTTAATAATAAAAAATAAAAGATGAATCTTTGATCACGCTCAGGAAAGTAATCTCGGTTCAAAGTGGATTTTCTGGCTGCCTTTTCAGGCCGCTAATTGCTCACTCCTTCTATTAAGCGATGTTAATTTGGAGGGAAAAAACGTGTCTGATAAATAAGTAAGAAGCTAGTCAATTTTTCTTTGAAATCTGTTTCTATTAAGGCTACACAATGCCCTGCAAAATTCTAAAATATCGATTTTTTTAAATTTTATTTTTTGCATTTTCTTGTGGCCTATATCATTGGGAAGCTTCGCGCCGAAATTCAGATTTAGTAACAAATGAGTTTTTAAAATATTTGAAGCTTAGGTTTTGGTTTCGGTCTCATTTAAAGCACTTTTCCACTCTTGTTGTTCTTATTACCTGAACGACAGTAATATCAGATCAAGGTCCACGAAATTCATCACGGCTAGAGACTAGATCATTTTTCCACACTTAAATTGAATTAATAAAATTTTTTTTAGCACAATGAACTCTCTTTCAGTCTGAAAATGCTATTAATTCCAATTTTCATTACCAAAATCATTTCTGCTTGATTATGTATTGAGTTTTTTGAGTTCTCCTAGTTACTTAATTAAGATTGATTTCAAGGCCAACTTTTGTTTTAAAAAATAGTTTATATAACTTAGAAGCTTTATCATTAATTTTTTTGTTGAGAAAATTTTCCATGGCTAAAACGTTCCCATGTTGCTATTAGAAACAATATTTCGAAGAGATGAAATACTACTGAAAATGATAAATCTAATACAGATGATACTACAATGAGACTTCAGAATACAAGTGTTTTGAATACAAATATTGCAGAAGGAATTAAATATTTCCATGATATACCGAGCTGCATAGTAAATTCAATTATTCTCGTCTCAACCAGAAGAAACTATTAAAATTAATGAATCAAAATGAACTAATTAATCATATTAATAGACTAAAATTAAAATATTTTACTGTCATCAAGAAATTTTTTTTTCATTTTAAATGTTGTTTCTTTCGCGTGACTGATTTTTAGATAATATAGTAGCTGATTTTTAAATTGCACTTTGGAAATCATCTGAGTTAACATTGCAAACATTGTTAGCATGCATAAGGGATGGTTTGGGATCTCATATAAAGAAAATTGGCCGTTTTTGAGTTATTTTCATCTGTTATTGCTTTTTAAGTTGTGACGGGTCCTATTCTCGCCCTTTCTCACTTATCCTCTTGGGGAAATTACCTGTTGTTTGAGTCTTCCGTGGAGAGAACTTGATTTTATGCAAAGTTGAGTGCTATTTAAACCCTAGCAAAGCGAATGTAAGAGTTAGTCATTACACTTGAATTTAAAACTTACTATGGCTGATCTTTGCTCGAGCCCCCGAACACCAACAACCGCTAGTCGGATGTTACAACTGTTATAACTAATACAGAATTTAGCATCCCATTAGTTTTATTTTGGGGTCATTATAAAGCATTTTAAATCATTATTTTTTTTTTCATTTATTTTGACGCATGTTCAAATTTATTACCAATTTTTAGTTCATCATTATTTAAGATCTCGTCATATTTATTAAATTAAACAGTATTTCTGTAAGACATTTAATTATTGTGTCTTTGGATTAAATGTTAATCGCTTAAAATCACAAAAAAAAAAAGAATCTTCATTTTAATTACAAACAATTGAAAAATTAAACACTCACCACAACATGCAGCTTTTTCAAATGATAAGAACCAATGCTAGCCAATGCTAAATCAACTGTTATAACCACTGCACCTGACATTGCGCTGTAAAGTTTCCTCGGGAAAGGCAGCAGCACACTTGTGGTCAGCACTATGTAAAATGTTTGTCGGATTGTGGGTTCTATTAAACCTCGAGAAAACCTAAAAAAGCAAAGGATTAGAGTTAATACATTTTAAAACATTATTTCAATAGAATTATTACCATCTATTTTTCTCTATCCTGATAAACACAATTTGTAGTTTAATTCAAGGAAAGAAAAAAAAGTGCATATTATACATTTTTCTTGAAAAAATTTTTTCCTTGAAATTTTTCTGAATTGTGATACAGTTTTATTGATTTTCACTGATACATGTGGTCTTTCTTCTACTAGGAAAACATTTTAATTCACATAGTACCTACTAATTGCATAAAAAGAAACGGATACCATCAATAGCTATAATATCATACGCAAATGAAAGTATTTTGTGATTATGTTCTCCCCAATTTATGCTTTAAAAAATGTCAAAAGAGCCATAAAAAACAAAAGCTATCTAATCGTTCAACGAAAGCTTAATAACTTTAAAAAATTATTAATTTTTTTTCTCTGATTTTTTCCTGAATAAAGTTAACTTACTGAACACAGACTTTTCATGAACAAATTAATTCAACCTCAGACATTCAGCAGTCTGAAATATTAATTTAATTTGTCGTGGGTAGCCTGGTGGTTAGAGCATCGGACTCCAGACCGGAAGGCCTGGGTTCGATGCTCGATGCCACTAAATACTCTCCGAGTACACACGGAGTACGTGCTCATTAAATCAGTGGGTCCGAAAGTCTTGAGAGCAGAATCACAAGTGCAGGGGACTGGAGAATATTTCCCTCCCCTCCAGTCCCATGGCAAAATTGTGGAGGTGGAGATAGGTGGTGTCGCCATCTATCGTCCCTTCGGGGAATTTCGCCGAGCTAATTCGTACTGTCACCTGTATGGTGTCACCTGTATAGCCAACGACAGGCTTACTTTTAGCCCCTTGCCACGATGAATTTCGTGGGCCTTGTTCTGGCTACGTCAGAGAGGTCGCATTAGCCACACACACACCACATTAATTTAATTTACAAAAAAAATTGAGTAAAACAATAAATCTTAGTCCAAATATGTAAAATATCAAATTGAAAAATCTTAGTTCAAATATCATCGGCCTAGTTTTCAGACTGCGTAACTCCTTCTGGGGTGCTAATTTGATATAGGAGTTGAGCGCCAAGTTGTTGTTTATGTTCGCCAAGATAGGCGATAACATTGCAATATGGCTACCTCGATATTTTTATCGTGTGGTAATGTGGTTGCCGTGGGGATAACGTATCTTAGAGTTAGTTTTAATCGTTTTTTTCTCAAGGCATCCCTATTAATTTCAGACGATTTTAATTAAATTTCTTTAAAAATTTAATCATTTCCATCAGTGCAGATTTATCCATTGGGCACTTGGGGTGGGAGCCCAGGGCCCGGAGGGACCCAGATAAGCTAGACTTAACCAGATCCAAGAGCCCCTCCTAACATCCGATAGTACCAAGGAGGCACGTAGATCTTCTGCACTCAGAGCCTGAAATGAGCTTAAAAGGGTGCTGATTTCCATTACATTTGTTCTTCAAGCTGCTATTTCAGTCTTCTATTGTATTTTGTGCTATTTTCGAATTTGGATATTTCTAATATCATTGGTGAGTACCGGGATATTTTTTTTAAAAGAATGTGAGAGCTGTGCTTTTAATTATTGCTATAAATCGCATACATTTCCATTTTATTTTACTTTTTAATGATGCTTTTTTGAACATTCCTTGTTCGAAGAAATTCATTGAAGGAACTCGCAGTTATTGGGATATTGCAAGTTATCAGCACTCTTTAAGTAAAATTCATTATTAATTTTAATACATAGTGTAATTATTTTATTTATAATATAATATAACAATTGTTATATACAATAACTGTCCTTTATAAAATTTATTTATAACAATTTTTTATTTTATTTTTTTATAAATATTACAAATATTATTTATTTATAATTATTATTATTATACTATATAGAATAATTATATTACATGAGCTTTATTAATGTAACAATTTTTTCTGTGAATACTATTATATATAATAATTATTATTATATAAAATTATATGAATATTATCATGTATCCTAATTACTATTAAATTATACGATAATAATAATATATTACATAACATTATTATTATATATAATTTTCGATATTCATTATTGATTGATATTGGTTATTTTTAATCTATTCCTATATTTTTCATCTGAAATATATTTCAAAACAGTTCTTTACAATTAATTTCCTGACGATTTGTTTCCACCAGGCCGCGCCATCTTAGGTTCCACGTAACTCGACAACAACCGTTACTTTGCGTGATTAAGGAATCGCTCCAAACAGTTCTTGGCGCCCAGTACTCCTATATCAAATTTTGTGA
The DNA here is from genome assembly GCA_019973955.1 of Trichonephila inaurata madagascariensis. Classification (NCBI taxonomy): domain Eukaryota; kingdom Metazoa; phylum Arthropoda; class Arachnida; order Araneae; family Nephilidae; genus Trichonephila; species Trichonephila inaurata. The sequence goes on along the minus strand of BMAV01023343.1, from coordinate 109,031 downwards.
AGTTACGCATTCTGATAATTAGGCCAACGATATAATGCAGGGATGGGCATTAAGTCGACCGCGATCGACCGGTGGACCTTCAAGAAGTTTTGTGATGACCGCCTAAACACGCCTACTAAGAGAAACATGTTTACGGAACACCAACGCCAGCTAGACTGGAGAATTGGCTTTTCACAATCGATGCGACAGTGTTTACAAGAAAATAGTTTGATATATGTGTAGACGACACTCATACCTTCATTGGAAGTGAACGATGACGCTTAACACGCTTAGTGTCGCAGTAGGGGGAAAAATTATTACTACGATGTCAGCCGTAGAGAGAGATTTTTCTCTTCACGCCAACTGAAATGGAGAATAAATGTTAGTGATCAGTTTTTCCCGCGATTGCACGGGACTGGGTATTGAAACATCATCCTACACCCTGCGTTTCCACGTAATTGGTTTCTAGAGTTAATACCATGTCCCACGATGGCGATGAAATCGGCAGCGAGCAAGTGTAAGTACATATGTCAGTTTTAGATTCATTGGTTCACGTATGTTCTCTGCATGTTTCGTTCAATTCATCTGCGCTCCAAGGTCTAGCAGTCACTTATAGTTGTTCAAGCATTCAACTTGACAATTTTGCACTTTTGTACTAAAAATAGTAATCTGTCATATTTTGAAAGAGGGATACAGTGTCGAAAATAAGTGTTAAGCAAAGAAAATATACAATTTTAATACAGAAGGACCACATCTACGCCACTGGGTGGACCACAACACCTTAAAAACATTAGAAGTAGACCGCACTCTGGAAAAGTCCGCCCATCCCTGATATAATGTATCGCAGCATTGATTGATACGTTGCAAAAGAATTTTTAAGAAATTGACGTAAACATATCTTCTTGTATCCAATATAATATACAAAGTAATTTAAAAAAGGCTTGAAATCTGAGTGAAAAGTTTAGGTAATGTTCGTGCAAATTATGTCTATTAAATAAAAATTGAATGTATAAGTTTTTAAGGTATCCAACTACGTTCGGAACCGTGATTTTGGAAAAGCGTGTAAATATATAATATTTATGATATTTAGTGTCACTTAGATTAGAAAACGTATATAAAATTTTTTTAAGAATATTATTACAATGAAAAATCATTTAAGTATAATATTTTGACAAAAAATGAACATAATGACCAGTTTTCAAAATATTCTCATTTATGAAAAATGCTTCGATTATAACTTATTTTGCCTGTGTATAGCTCAGACCTCTGTACATAAGCTAAACTAGAATTTTTGAAACATATAAACTTGGAAGAGAATTTATCTAAATTTTACTACTACATAGGGAAGAAATTAAAAAAAAAAAAAAAACGCCGATAGTTATTTTAATTGGTGGTAACTGAAAATAACGTGAATTTTTCAAAGATCCTAGTTCAGACTCTCTGGAGAAGTCTTTACTTTATATAAGCTCTCTCTCTCTCTCTAAATATTATTATTATAGAAACATTTTTATAAAAGGAGAACATTTTGAAAAAAGGATATTCTAAGTTAATTTTTTTACCAAAATATTGTATTTAAAAAATTTTTTTGTCATAATTTCTCCTAAAAACAATTTTATACATGTATTCTAATCTAAGTGAGACTAAATATCATGAAAATTATCCATTTCTCCGCTTTTTTGAAATCACGGTTCCGAACGTAGTCGGGTACCTTAACACCAAAGAAAACAGCCTAATTTTTCGCCTATAAAAGAACGATTTTAACTGAAAACATAATTTTCGTGTCGAATTAGAACAGAGGCTTGCGGATCACATTGTGAAAGCGGTGAATACCGGAAGCCCGCATCTTTTTTTAATTGAATGCATTATTAACTTTATATCTCAGAAAAGATATAAATTGTACCGAAAAAATCAATAAATATGTTTCATAAAATAGCGGCAGTTTTATTCAATTTATTTATTGCGTTTATTTCATATTTATAGCTACAGGCACAGTTAAGTTTAGAATCAGTTCAATAAGATATGTACCCTATCAGAATTTTCTACAATTTTTTTTAAAATCATGATTGTGATTGCTTTTGAATTTCTCATCACAGCCTGAAAATTAATCTCAACTATATAAGTTGCTTTTATATTTACTCTCTTGTTCATCATGGAAAAAAAGCTGATTTTAAATATATGTTTTAAATATATATAGAGTTCATTTGTTTGATTTCAAGGGCCACTATTTTCCCATCCCTGACTTAGGAGTAATTGTAAATATAAATATATTTTACCTGTATATGGTGGTGGCCATTTCTCCTACCATCATGCAGATGAGAACAATGCAAGCAGCTGCGATCTTGGCGTTGGGACTGCGGAAAAGGCTCTCCTTGTAAGAAGCCACGAAAATGAAGAAATGCACAAGAAAAATCAAGCTCCTACACCAACGTCCTGTCCAGATCGCACCCCACGACACTTCCGTGAGACCTGTGTTTTTCTGGTCATAAATATAGAGATTATTAGGCAAAGAAAATCATATTCAATTCTAGTATCAGTTATACCAAGTGGTACCATTTTCTGATACAAAACCTAGAGATCATCTGCTGTTTGACTCAAATGCAGAAGACGATTGAATTTATTTGGTGTAAATCGTTTAACATGGTTTTTAAAAAATTCTATTCTTTCATGCTAGTTGTAATTCGATTAGAGCATTAATATATCGAACAGCGCGTATTTTTCTGCTTCAAAAAAAAGAACCCTTAGGAGAATTTTTTAAGCTCCTTAACATTTATAGACATCAAAATCTTTAGAGGTTGTCGGAAATCAACAACATTGCAGACCGTACTAAAAGCGGTCGTTCGCGTTCGGGGAGAACACCAGCTCCCATCAAAATAAAGAAAGAATTTGTCGAAAGAAAACTTTTCTTGCTGAATAGATGAAGGTGTTAAAAGGAACCACGTGTTGCATTGGAAACGAAGACTTTAGACTAAGAGGTTATCGAAAAATAACAGGTGCCAAATTAAACAATTATAGTGCCAAAGGTACCTTAAAAAATCATTGTTGTAGCGTAATGCTGATAATGATCCCAGACGAATTTTGTTTACCGACGAGAAAATTTCTGACATTGAAGAAACTTTCAATTACAAGAATGACCATATATATGTGTGGCGGTGTGATATCTATATGAACTAGTACCAACATCACGCGTTGACGATCGTTTTGGCGTGATTGGTTACGTACTTGCGTTCGGAACGGAAGGTACCCAGAACGAACCTTCCTCCTTCATTGGTGACCCTGGCCGTGCAAAGGAACCGCACCCTTCAGGCGCCGCAGTCGTGGCGCCATCTATCCACCGCACAAGCAACTAAGCCGTCAAACATTGACGCAATTCTCAAAGAGCCATCTCGCACGAATGACACAACCCACCAAGTGACGCAACTGCTTACATACTCGCCACGAATACGGTATCGTTATTCGCCTATTCGCCGAAACACTGGCGGGGGAATATGTGGCGGTGTGATATCTATATGAACTAGTACCAACATCATGCGTTGACGATCGCTTTGGCGTGATTGGTTACGTACTTGCGTTCGGAACGGAAGGTACCCAGAACGAACCTTCCTCCTTCATATGCAAGGATTTCCTTGAATAAGAAGCTAAAAAGAAGAAAAAATGATTTCAAAGAGCTCATCATTCGGCTTCCTCGATGGTTTGGTGGAGTGTCAGATATGAAGGTATCTCAGAGATTCACATTTTTTGAGAAAGGAGAAACCACTGCAAAATTTATAAAGACACTATGTGTTAGTACCAATAGTGAAGGCCTAGAGAAATTAGCAATTATAAATTAGAAAAAATTAATAGTGTTACTTATTTGGGAATGGAGAGATAAATGATGAAAATGAGCTGGCCCCAGAAATTCATAAAAGAATCATTGCTGCAAGTAGATGTTTTTATGCTCTGAAGAGATATTTAAAATCCAGCTTTCTCAAATTAAAAACTAAATTGCTTCTTTACAAAATCTTATAAGATCTGTCCTGACTTATGCATCACAGACTTGGGCATTGGCTTTACATGATGAGGAAGTATTGGAAATTTTCGAGAGAAAGATCGTGCATTTTTCGTGAATTTTCGAGAGAAAGATCGGGCATTTTTCATGAAATCCAAGTGAATGGATCATGGAGAAGAAGATCTAATTTAGAACTACAAAATTTACGAACAACCTGATACAGCAAAATTCGTCAAATTACACAGATTTAAATGAGCTGGTGATCTAGCTGGAATGAAGATCGTTGCTGCAAGAAAATCTTTCTGGCAAAGCCCATGTAAAATAGACCTCGTGGCAGAGACCTGCAAAATGAATTGATTGTGTTGAAAGAGATCTAACATTTTAAAAGTCAAAAACTGGAAAACAGTTACCAAAAGCAGAGATGCCTAGAAAAGGTTAGGGCCTACCCAGGGCTGTTGAGCCATTGAAGAAAAAGAGTGGGGAACCTTGAACGTAGACATATTCAATGGAAAAGATTGGACTTAAAATAAGACTCTTCTCCGGCTCACAAGGCGAAGACGATCTAAGGGTGTGTGAAAGAGAATGTTCTGGACATGAGAGCACAAATAATGGCCTTCCAACAGTCCAGATTTAAATCCACTCAGTATTGGAGGCAAAGGTATGGGAAAAATTTTATTCCAATTAGAAGTCTGTGACGTCTCTCGCGTCCTTCTTCTAACATAACTCCTATGTTCTTTGACGGCCACGATTAATGGCAAAACCTTTCCAACCCAATACCAAGAAGACAAACGGATAGAATATGTAAATGAGATATACTTTAAAAGGATAGAAGCTTTGATGAGAATGAGCGGCAAGTTTAGAGATAACTTAGTGTGGAATCATTCGGATCACGAGTTAGATGTCTTATATCTCTGAAAGAAGGATACGTTCATATAAATTAAATTATAAAGAAGTCTGAATCTTCGTAGCTAAAATTAAGTTATAGGTATTTCCTCAATTGATGAAGGAAGGAGACTCTGCAAAAGGTAATATTTTGTATAGGAAGTTAGATGAATCAGTTAATTTATTATAATTAAGATAAATGATCTAGTTGCGCGATCTGACTTGAATATAAGGTTTAATTAGGTGTTAACTCTCACTTTAAGAAAGTTGTCAATTAGAATTAAGTAATATAAGTTATTCTTAATAAAAGTTGTATTAAGAATCCAATATGTCTCATCATTTAGATAATCCCACACCTCTAGCTTACGCGGATCCCAATAGACATAGTCATCACAGGATGGCTATGTCGCAAGTCTTAAACTTTTTTAAAGGAAAGCAGCGATGAAAATTCTTATGGAAGCAGAGAGTGCCTCGATAAATAATTAACCAAAGCGACTTAAGGCCCGTGTGATAACAATATACTATCATTTTGAATAAAAAGGTTCAATATGTTAAGTTTAAAGATGAAATTAAACTTAATTATTTTTTATTTTACTCTTTTATAATTGTATCCGAACTTATGGCACGACTAGACAGAGAATAAATTAACAAATAACAATTAAAAGAGGAACATAGAATATCCATATTTCCTTTAGTAAAGAAACTACAGTATTTGGATTGCCATATTTATCATAAAATTGTAAAAGATAAACATTTTAAATCATTTTGATTCAGAAAAGGTGATTAAATAAGTTATATTGAAAAAAAAAAGAAACTTTATGAAACAGAAGTTTTTCCTGAAATTTCAAAAACTAAATAATAAAAAGTTTTTCTACTATCTTAGAATTCACAAACATCATTAATTATTTGTGGAATTTTTCTCCATTTTATCGTACTTGGGTAACTGAAAATAATTTATTGATTCAGTGTGCGAAGCAAGTACATTTTATTTTCAATAATAGTGCACTGGAAAAAAATTCTTTCACCGTTAAAAAAATATTATTTCTTTCTTAAGGACCTCAATGGCATGAGTATGAAAAAAATGTTATAGTTTCCTCTCTACTATATCATGTCGAACAAAATTACATTTTCACTTCTACAAAATTGCTTGGTAACAAAAACTAAGAACACGGGTTGTTTGATTAAGTGCAGGTGATAAAACAGTATTGCATTGTGAAGATTTTGAAAGTATTTTTCCACGTAAGTCATAAAAATAGTGCCACAGTAAAAATTATAATAGAGGAGAGTTTTTTCTTTTTTCGTTTTGTTTATATAACTTTTGCGGCATTTTATTGCATTTTTTGTTGCGATTTAGAAATCACGGGAATTATATTGTACAGTAGATATATTTTTTACATGTATCATATTTCAAAAGTCTCTCTGTCGTCTTTTGAGAAAAACATTTTAAGATATATTTGAATAAAATATTTTATATAGGTAATCGATTTCCAATATTTTATATATGTCATGGAATTTAATTGTCCTATGACGAAAATATTTCTAGTTTCCAAAATTACTCAATGTGGAAAATAAAAGTTTCCCTTGTAATTTCCTCGAATTTGAAATCATTTTAAAAGTTTTTGTGTGTTGCAAGATCACATTGGATTGATTTATTTCAATAAAACTTATTGAAATAAATCAAAACTTAATTCCATGTTGAAAACAAACCAAGACAAGTTGAAGAAAAAACTCAAATTTAGGAGTAACAAAATACTAATAATAAAAAAGGCATACACATACTACGTAAATAAGTGTGTGTGTGTGTGTTACTCATGACAATTCACGATAATTATGTTTCCATTGAAAGAGTACTAAATTGGGGCCCTCGGCAGATAATTTTCGCCAAGTTCACTATGACAAGTATTTTAAGTAAAAAAAAATCTTTTAATCCAAAAATATGCAAAAAAGTTCAATTTAAAAAAAAAAATTTTAAATTTAACACGATACACGTGGCATTGTCACAATTGTATATTTAATGATTGTATTCTAATTATATTCTTATTGAGAATAAATTATCATAATACTTCCAGAACTGATAAAAATTGCTTAATTTTTCTATGAATTTAACATTAATCTAATACGAATTATAAGAGAAATGCATCCCTGTTATAACATATTTCTGAAAATTAAATTGCAGATGAAAGCTGGCACTTACAATTTATTGGGTTTCAAAATAATAGTTCTTTGATAACTAAAAAAATAATCGCTTGAGCCTTGTATTCATACGTTGAATAAAAATTACAAAAGAAATGAAATAGTTTTTTTTTCTAATATTTAAAAATTACAGTGTTTAGTATTAAATTTATTCAGTAACGGAAAAATTTTCAAGTACTGCAGATAATTCCTACAATGGAAGATATTTAGCTCTTTTGCAGATATAATGTTATTGAAAGATTTTGTAGGGAACGTGAAGAGAATTGTAAATAAATGAGGTAAACACTAATGTTCAGTGCCATATTAAAAAAAAATCGTTTATTTCCAGATACACACCATAAATTAAGCTAAATTAAGAAAAAGATCTGTATATATTAAGATGTCATGACAAGCAAGTTGATTTTATAAGTGATTTAAACTTTTAAATAGTCTAAGTCAATTTTTAGTCATATTTTGCTTTTCTGTTTATATATAACTCAATTAACATAAAGCAACTTAACACATCAATCAGTTGATAAAAAATATTTAATACTTGTTTTATATTTCTTTTTCGATTCGCTGTAAGAACCGTAAAAGAAATTTTTCATTGCTATATGAAATTTTTTCAAAATTAAATTCCTTACTGGTGGAAGTAGATATAAGTAACGAAACAGTCATATATACACTCTTTCTTAAAAAAATCGTTAACTACCACTATCCAGGGACGTCTTAAGGCATGGCCAACTGGGCTCGGGGCAGGGCCTTGTCTTCGATGGGGACCTCGTTTCGTTCTCGAATCAGTCTTATTAAGATCATGATCCGGATAATTTTAATGGTCAAATATTATTCCCATACATATTTTCCCAAAAACATTGAATTTCAAAGCGTATGTCAACTGGCCAAAGTGGCAAGACTATTATTATGTGATGACCATTGTCCATGTCTAGACTTAGACTTATTACCATAAACACAATCATTCAACTCATTTAGTCGAAATGCGGTCATCGGTCAGACCGCGGTAGCCGAGTGGTCAAGGTATCGGATCGTGGTTGGCCTTGTCTCGCGAGTTCGAGCCCAGTACAACTAAAGATCCGCCTTGTAGATGAGCGATGCATGTCAAATCTGTCGAGAGCTCAAACGTCCTCCCGTTGGTGTGGTAGTTAGGAGAGGGGGGTGCCAGCTCAGGTGTCGCCCACATCACTTGACCATGGTTCAAAATTACGTGGTCCGTCGCCAAAAGCCCTCGCGTAGCTGAACAGTGCGACGTTAATATTCACTCACTCACGCGGTCATTGGTCGAGCTGGTTTGTGAGACTGTGGATCGAGCACATTTATTTAATTCAAAAAAGGGCCTCAAAAAAGTCTTAAGACGTCCCTGCCACTATTACACTTAACCTAAATTGCACGAGGGAATGTTAAGAAGTAAAGGGACTTTCACAATTTCTCTTTCCAAGGTTTGGCAACAGCATTGGTATCCAGCGCTGAACGAGGGGTAGTCATCAACACCTCTACACAACATGTCACTCGCCTGCCCTCGTAGTCGTTGGAGGAGGCAGATCGTTCAACATGACAGCTCCATTGTGGATCTGCACCAAGGAGGAAAGGAGGACAGTGAATCGCTTTTTGTTTGCGAAAGGTGTGATACCTGTACTGGTTACTAGCCATTCTTTCCATGATTATACCCTCAACGATTTTCATATTGTGCTCAATTGACTGCCGATCCCCGGAGGATGTCCATCCCTGTTTGATGCGCTCTATTCATGCGTAGAGCTTTCTTTGCGAGAAACACCTGTCACCATACTGCGCTTGTAGGGGACGAATAATGTCCCGCAGGTTTCACTCTTTCCGCAAATAAAAAGCGAATCACTGCCCTCCTTTCCTGCTTGGTGCAGATTCACAATGGAGCTGTCATGTTGAACGGTCTGCTACACCACAACTACGAGGGAAGACGAGGTACTCGTTGCATAGAAGTTTTGACCTCTACCCTATGGCCGCGGTAGCCGAGTGATATAGGTATCGGATCATGGCATGCCTTGTCTCGAGTTCGAGCCCAGTACCACTAAAGACCCGCCGTGTAGGGCAGCGATGCACGTTAAATCTCTCGAGAGCTGAAACATCCTCCCATTGGTGTGGTAGTTAGGAGAGGGGGTGCCAGCTCAGGTGTCGTCCAAGTCACTTCACCATGGTTCAAAATTACGTGGTCCGTCGCCAAAAGCCCTCGTGCAGCTGAACAGTGCGACGTTAATATTCAATCAATCAATCAATGGACCTCTACCCTTTATTCAGCGCTGGATACTAGCACTGATGTCAAATCTTGGAAAGAAAAATTACAAAAGTCTCTTTACTTTTTGACTTACACTCGTAGAGTTGGATCAAGTTTAGAAATTGATGCATATTTAGAGTACTTTTATAAAAGAAATATCTCTCGTCTGTGTGTATTATATTTATAAGATCAAGTAATGCAAGTGTTACAACATTTAAAAACAGGGAAATGGTGTCAAATTACCTCATTTGGTAGGATAATAAATGCACCGAATGCGATGGCGTTATAAACAAGATTGAAGACCAGAAGTTCAACGAAAAGAGCATGTTGCACTCGAACCTGGTATCTTCGGAACAGTTCTTGGGAATCTTTCAACAGAAGTTGTTCCTGGAATTTAGAGAAAAAATTTTAAAAATAAAATAAGCGTATTAATTGTGCCATTTCAGAACTTCATACCAAATTAATTCAAGTACGTTACTGACAGTTAACCGTAAAATACTAATTATATCTAAGTCAGTCTGACGCGCCATTTTGAATAATCATTCGGTTTTAAGGCATATAACGTGTCTCGACCTTACGGTCGCTGGGGAATTTGGATGCACAGATTCAACAGGCATTTTAATAAAATCAACACCTTTATTTTAAGTATGTTTACTATCAAACTTAAGTTTAAACGAAGGGAGCGGTCAACTTAGTTACTAATATCTCTCACAATTCATTGAATACACTGATGATCTATTTTCGTGGGGATATCTCCGTACTGACATTCCGATGCTCTCTCTTCATGACTTTATATAGCAACTTGTCACGGATCTTTAAGCATCCTCACACTAATCCTCTTAGGGAATCTTTGGGTTAGCAATCGCGTTTAATTCACAGCAATCCCTTTCAAGAAGAAACCCTGATATGTAAATTAGTTCGAGTATATAAAGTCAGAGTTTTGTAAGTATAGAGAAGGAGGTAGGAAGCAGCTATATTCGCTACGCAGGTTTTGATTGAATGAGGTTTACTTTCGCATGTAAACATTAAGAGTGGTGTTTTGCCACTGAGTTGAATTAGTAGATTTGAGGTTAAGAATCAACGATAGATTACGTTGAGTTAAATAAGTTGATTCCACATATTTGCGTAGTAATCATTGCTTTCTCCGTGCTACTCATCTGACATTCACTTTGTGAGTAGACTGTTGTTGGTTAGTTTGTTTGACTAAATAAATAATTAAGATTATGGAATTCTCTGGTTGTGCTTTCATTCCTCCCATACCCTTAGGTGGGCAAGACAATAAGATAGAAACTTCGGGAAGAAGTTTCTCACAAACCTTATTCAATCTTGCCTGCGTAGGAAATATAACTGCTTCCTCTACCTCCTTCTCTATACTTACAAAACTCTGACTTTATATAGTCGAACTAATCTGAATGTTACGACTTCTTCTTCAGAGGGATGGCTGTGATATAAACGCAAATGCTAGCCCGAAGATTCCCCAAGACGATTAGTGTGAGGACGCGTAAAGATCTGTCACAAACTCACATTTGCATACACCACGGTTCTTCCGCAGAAAGCGAATTTATAATTATGAAAGACGCGAATAGGAGCCGTTTCAAATGTATGAACTTTTGTATTCACAGAGTCATAAATGTTTATGATCCACTGTGTTATCGTGGAGTTTCCCATATTTAGCTCCTGTGATGCTCTTCAAATTGTTTTGCAAGGACTTAAAGAAAATATTCCATGTATTCGTTCCACACATTCAGCACTATTGCTAGGACGATCATATCTTTTGGATACGATTGATATTTCCCGTAGTTAAAAGATTGAGATAACATTCGTGAATGTGTTTAAACGAAATTGCGGTGTTTCGTTTCTTCCGATATTTTTATTGCGTTTGGATATCAGATTTTACAGCGATAAATCAAGTAACACATTGTGATTTCTTCTCGGGAGATGCCATTTTCAATAGATCAGTCTTCGCATATCATGCAACGCCATCTATGACCAAAAGCTGACAATAAAAAAAAAAACCCTTTTCTCTTCATATCTGCAAATAATTTAGTTGTAAACTTATACATTGTTTTCAGATAAGAATTTTAAGTTGTGCAGACCTTTTTGAAACACTCGGACCAAAAAATTATTTCAATTAACTAATTTGAAGTGCTTTTTTTTACCTATATTTCATCAACATTTTCCTTCTTTTTATTAATTTGTTTACTCTTTATTTTCTGTAATTACGGTTTATTGCCAAACATTTGAAAATATAGAAAAATTTATAGTTAGAACCCCCCAGTCGTTTTTTCCTACTTACTTGCACTGTAATTTACAATATTTAAATAAATAAAAAAATATTTACAAAAACAAATTGATAATAGCTGAAAGAAATCAGGAATAAACGATTTCTTCACAACATTGACTTGTACTTTTTGTTTTTAAGTCTCGCATTTCTTATATCAACACTATCGTATTCCAATTATTTTATTTTGTTAAATGAAGTTCTTATTCATGTCAGAATATGGAGTATTGTATTTATTTTAAATCATGGTTCAGCTCAATAATCACATTTCTACATTTATAATGATTTATTTTTATTTATTTATACTTATTTTCTGTAATTAAAAATAATAATTAAAAAATAAATTCTATTATTTATAGTTTTTTTAGGGAAATGGAACATTTTCCCTTTCAATTTAAGCTTAAATAATTCTTCTTTTAAAATTTTAATTCAAAGTTATTATTCAAAATTATATCGAAAAAGTAGACCAGAGAGTACGTTGCTTTCAATTCTTGAAATCAAAGTATATGATTAATTATATAATTTTAAAATCACTTTTTCGATATATATAAAAGTGAATTTTTAAAAGCCTTATTATTTTAAAGGTACTGATTGTATTTAACAGGTAATTTATTAAGTGTTAAGTACTTATTACTTTGTATTCTAAATATTCAAATAGCATTTAAGGTATCCGACTACGTTCGGAACCGTGATTTTAAAAAGCGCATAAATGGATGATTTTCATGATAGTTAGTGTCACTTATAATAGAATACGTGTATAAAATTATTTTAAAGACATTATGACAAAAAAAATTTATTTAAATACAATATTTTGGCAAAAAATTAAATTAGAATAACCTTTTTTCTATAAACATTCTTCTTTTATCAAAAATGCTTCTTTAATAATAATATTTTGTGTGTGTGTGTGTGCTTAGGTAAAGTAAAGCCTTCTCCAGAGAGTCTCAACTAGGATTTTTTAAAAATTCACATTATTTTCAGAGTTACAACTCATTGAAATAATTATCGGCGTTTTTTTCTTAAAATTTCTCCCCTCTGTTGTCGTAAAACATGGATAAACCCACTTCTAACTTGTGAAATTTTCAAAAATTCTAGTTAAGCTTCTGTACTGAGGCCTGAGCTATATACAGGCAAAATATTATTATAATAGAAGCATTTTTCATAAAAGGGGAACATTTTGAAAATTGATCATTCCTTGTTCATTTTTTGTCAAAATATTGTACTTCAATAATTTTTATTGTAATAATATTTTTAAAACAATTTTATATACATTTTCTAATCTAAGTGACACTAAATATCGTAAATATTATCCATTTATATACTTTTGCAAAATCACGGTTCCGAACGTAATCGGATACCTTAAAGTCTGACATAACTTTTATTCACAAAGAACTTTTCTAGTTTTAAAATTCAGCATCTTTTTTAGATGGATGAGTATTATTTGTATGAAGTACATTTGGATTATTTTTTTCCCAAATATTCTTAACTTTATCGTCAACTTCTCCAAAATTATAAAATAATTACTTCTCTTCTCTTCATTTGCAAATTATATATGAGAAGGGCTTTGTCTTTCGCAATTGTAAGATTTACACTTTCCCGGGATTGATTGTAAATAACACATCTCTTTCCAAAACTCCTTGTGAAACAAACAATTTTCGAAT
>BMAV01023343.1:81879-93808 GCA_019973955.1 Trichonephila inaurata madagascariensis | reverse complement strand
ACATCCCATCATTTTGAGAAAAAACAAGTGAAGCTAAGGGGGTGTGGTTTGGTGAATAATGCAAGTTATCCAAGTGAGTATATTCCGCTTGTATAAGCATTAACTGATGACAGAATACCGACGAGTGAGAAAAGTGTAAGCGAGCGCCGTAGGGTTTCTATTTTTAACAAAAATTTACTGCATTAATTTCAATTAATTAATTTGTTTTAATTTAATTAATATCGAAAAGGACTATATTTTGGTCCACATATGGCATGCGGAATACGAAGAACCAGATGCGTGTCATTATGAAAGAGGTATTCCAACATGGTTTCTAGTAATGGCAGAATGACAGAAATCTTTGTTGAAAAGTATGGCTGCTTAAGGAGACTATTTTGAAGCAGATTTGTGTAAGATTGTTCTACCTGTGTGAATTCAAGTAATTCTTATGAATACCTGTATGCTTGTAGAAGTGTATGGCTGCCCAAGGGGACTGTTTTGAAGCCGATTTGTGTAAGAATGTTCTATCTGAATATTTCTTATGAATAAAAGATGATTATTTCTTAAAACATCTCTTAAATATTCTGAATACAAGACCTCGTCTGAATGATAAATATCTAGTTCATATGCTTTCGATTAATTCCGTAATAATAATTAAACATATATTTACCAGTTGATTCCATGCAGACCTAAAGACTTTTCTCCCACAAAATTTGTGACGGCTCACGCGTCCTTTCTTTAACATAACCTCTGGGTTCTTTGACGGCCAAGATTAATGGCAAATCTTTTCCAACCCAAATCCAAGAAGTGAAATGAAAGTATAGATGCAAATAAAATAGCCTTTAAAAGGACAGAAGTTTTAGTAAGCGGGATGGCAATTTAGAGAAAGTTCTGTTAGGAAAAGGTGGAAGTGTAATTTGACGGCTTACCAAGGAATCACGGATATCTAGCCATTACTACAAGGTGCATACTATTGCATTTGAGCCTAACTGAATATCTGAAGTTGATTGAACTGTTGCGGAAATTCAAGGTAGGACAAATCATTTGATACAAGAAATCGTAAGATTATTAGGATTGAGAGTAGGCGGATAATATAATTATTTAGATAAGTGATCCAATTGCGCGATCTGTTTTAGCTACGGTTACGTGTTTTGGTTTATTCTCACTTAATATAAGTTTGTTCAATATATAAGTAATTTAAGTTAAACTCTTAATAAAGTCATATTAAGAATTCTAAAATGTCTCTTCATTTCGAGAATCCCACACCTCTAACTTACGCTGACCCACAAAGATACGGTCGACAAAGATCGACCATATCACAAATTATTTATCTCTCTCACGAATGTTATTCAAATAAAGACATTCAGACTCGTCCTTTTTGAAAACTGGGTGAACTCCAAAATGTAATTGATAATACGGGACTCTTGTTATTATTAAACATACAGAAATAAAAAAAAATTGCTTTATCGCACTCTTATTCAATAATTTATTTGATTAATCTATTTGATTTTTATGTTAACGTCACACTTTGAAGGTGCTCAAGGGCTGTTGGCAACAGACTTCATTATCTTGAACCTCAGTCAAGTCTCAAATGCGACAAGGGGTCTGAAATAGTTCTCCACTCGCCATACCAAACCACATCACCATGATAACTTTGAGCCTTGATAGATTTATCATGTACCAGCCCTTCTACACGGTGGATCTTCTGTGGCATCAGGACTAGAACCTACGACTTGACAATGCTGACCACGAGTTTACAACCATGCCTACTCAACTACCAAGGCCAATTTATAGATTAAATGTTATGAAATATTCATAATAAGTCAAATTTTAACATTTTGCTACCAATTGGATGTTAAATTATCAATATTATGAACAAGTGAAAGGGGAACATGGATTAGTATTATCCAGAATTAATACCGGTTGATTCAAAAATAATGTGACCATTTTCAGAGTATCATAAATTTTTATTGAATAAAGTTATTTACGTTATTTTCAATGCGGCTTCTTTTAGCATAGTACACTTTACGTAAACGTTTAGCCAAGCCAAAAAAGTATTCTCGAACATTTTGGGGAGAATTTTTCTAACTTCCTTTTTCATTGCTTTTTGAGACCCTTGAAGTATTCTTTCTTTACATCTATTTAATTGTTTTTTTAAGAGTCCCTATAAAAATTATTTGCAAGGAGCACGGTCGGGGCAATGGTAGCTATTTCTCATAAGAAAAAAAAAATTTTTTTTTATCTTTCAGCCATTTTATAGTTGATTTTGTAGTATGGCATGGTCAGAAGCTTGGTGAAAAAAGAACTTTCGTCGAAAGTAAAGACATTTATTTTCGTTGATCATGGGCTTCAAAACCTTTTGCTGATAGTATGTAGTATCAGTTTTAGCCTTTGGTTCTACAAAAAACCGGTTTTGTCAAGTCTTGAGAGAAAATTGCCCTTCACACCATAACACTTGACAGCTATAACTTGACTTTTCCAAAACAGCTGCGCCTTTGCGACGCTTTTCACGTGAAATGTGTTGTATCTTCCTTTAGCCAGTTGTGTATGACAGATGAAACAGTGCTTCATCGAAGATTCTCCATGTTTTGTATCTACCTTTGCGTAACATTAAATACAAAAACAAAGATCGTTTTCTTCGTTTTTCTACAGCCTTTGCATACATTTGATAACAGACTGGTTTATTCACCTTTGTAAAGCTAAATTTCTTTATCTGACGGCAAATTGCCGATTGGCGACACTTGTAGTTTGTTCTTTGAGACAGATAATTTTCTACAGCGATAATTCTTTTCAACTTCATTTTTTTTTTTTCATTAAAAACTTTCTTTCGTTCATATTTTTTTTCTTGGAGCTTTTGACAGCGAGATAAATTTTATTTCTTTTCGAAGTTTAGATAGTAATACATTAGAAACATGGCTTTTTGATTTTTAAATGCTTTATTTATAACAGAATTAGAGCAACCATCCTCCAAAAGTTTTCAAGTTTCGTTCCGGGTTTGGGGTCAAATTTCGGTATTATAATTTACTCCCACTAATAAAAATGATTAGATCCGTAATTTAAGTGTTTCATTTTTAAAATTACACCAGTAGTAAAATGGTAGAAATTCGCCATAAATAGTTATATGCTTTTAAATTAGGTCGCACTAAACAGGTAAGATTTTAAATTTGGCCAGGTTTTAAATTTGGTTTGAATCAACCGGTAAGATTTTTAAAATAACTGAAAAGAATTTTATGTCAAGGTTTAACAAGTAAAAGAACGGTATATAGAATATCTTACTCTCAGGTAAGAAAAGGACCAGTTTCTTTCGTCATCGTCCTTGTTCTGGACAGCAGAGAAGTACACTGTAGCCGCTTCAGCATTTCTCTCAATTTCAGATTTGCTGTCTCGTGCAATCAATTCCAGTCCAGACATTCATTCGCCTGTTTCGAATAGATAGAAACAACTAAATTTATTAACAAAATAGGAAACGTTTTAAAATAAAACTAAGAATCCAAAAATATATTTCTTGGAATTTGTCGTAATCGTGTCGGATCTGTTTATGTTCTATTTTACTATATGTAAAATGAAAATTCATACATTTTACTGTTTTCCTAAGCAATATCAAAGTATATATAAAGATGCTAATTGAACCAGAACGTGTTTATATACTGTGAAAATCGTTTAACACGAAACTGAGGGGACTGAAATATTTTCTCGCGTTAAAAGAATATTTTGTGTTAAAGGATATTGCAAAAAAAAAAAAAAAACACTTATATTCAACAAAATTAAGTGTATTAGAGTATATTTTAATTACATAGATACATATATATGTATGTATTAAGTAAAGATCAATTAAACAAAAACATTCACAAGAACTTAATGAAATTTAATACAAAATTTTCTTTTGTTTTTGATCAAAAGAAATTGAAAGAAAAGAATTTCATTTTGTTTTTAAGAAAGCTCCACCTTCATTTAAAGCGAAGAAAAAATTTGATTTCCACAGAGCTATTTGTCATTGTGCTCGTAAAAATTTGTTTCTAAATTAGGAAGGGAAAAAAAGCACGAACCCAACTCACTGATTTTTATTCAAATTGAAATGTACTTTTCACCGAATTCCAAAGCCAATTGCTATGAGATGAGATGCTTGTGTGGCGTTTGTAGGGATGGAGGATATGAAAGTAGCTGAGATAAACAAAATAAGCTTGTTACAGGCTACTTCATGGGTGAGCCAAGTTAGCCTTTTTTTCTGCGAAATATAGAAAACCACCTCTTTCATTTCACACCCCTTTTTAATCTTACTTGTGCGGCTCGCGTTTTCCGTATATTGTCCTTTTCTAGAAAGGAAATCTTTTTGTGTTAAGCGATTTTCGTTTCGTGTTAAGAGAAAAAATGCGCGAAAACACATAATGGCTTAAAGGGACCGTTGTATTATTTCGTGTTAACCGATATTTTGTCTTAAGTGTTTTCGCGTTAAACACGTATTTTACTATATAGGAAAGAACTAAGGAAAAGATTAACTCTCCAAGCGGTCCACACGTAAAATCCCGTCATTCCAGAGATGCTTTTTCTGCCTTCAAGCAAGATTCCCAAAAGCGGCCGAGCCACATTCTTAAAAATACAGCTCAACCGCTTTTGAGAACCCCAACTGACGGCAAAAAAATACGTGCGGTGCATTTTCGAAGCATCTCCAGAATGGCAAGACTTTAAGTGCAGACCGCTTAGAGGGTTAATTCACATTTATAAAGATTTTTTTTTGAATTCGTTGAGCCACGCACAATATTATTGAACACACGCACTCTACAATGTTTCTGTATATTAGAAGAGAACATATAATCTTGATACTCTCATATTGAGCTGTTTCTAGACATAGTTTTATTCTCGTTTTGCATATTACATTGCAATAATTTATATTACATTATAACAGCTTGTCTTTATTAATGGTTAGAGAAGAGAAAGTTTAGATGGTTAGCTTCTCATTCACCTAGACATTTGGGAACTTAATTGAGGTTAATGATTTCTTTTTCTCTTGTTTTAATATATCAGTAAGCTTAAATTTACTATTTGGCACTAAAAGCTTTACAAAAATGTTCGATGCGATGATCATACTTATGCTTTTTGAGAATGAGTTATATTAACGTCGTACAATAAAGCTGCACGAAGGCTATTGGTGACGGACCTCGCAATTTTGAACCCCATAGTTAGAAAATATCTGAGTTGTATATCCTCTCTCCAAACTACTACACCACGCCAACAGGAGGACTTTGAGCCTCGACAGATTTAACGTGCATCTGCCTCCTGTGCACGTTAGGTCTTCAGCGGCACAAGGCTCGAACTCATGAAACACCACCTGCAAATCCGTGTCCTTGACCCCTAGGCTACCATGGCCACTCGTGTACTTGGAAATTTTGATCTAAGAACTGTGATAAGATTAATCGGAAATAATTTATAATTGCGAAAGGTATTTTCAAACGCCTATTCATTTATATGGATTATACAATATTGCGTTGAAAGTCTATAAAAAACAGAATTTGCTCGATTTATTCCCATACGGGAATATTCAAGCTGAGTTGTATGTTTAAGTTCGGATTCCAGTAAAAAAATTTCGGATGGAATAATGGGGACTGTATATTTAATAGAACTGCCTAATCAAATAATTCAGTTCAAAGTGTATTTTTTTTAACAATAAGCATTCTCTGAATAATTGTTTTCAGAAATTGCCTGATAATAATCAAAAATTATATTTTAAAAAAAAAGCTGTCTTTTTTCTATGGTAAGTTTCGATTTTAAAAGGGAAAGATTTAATTTGTGGAGGCTTGAGTTTGGAACACAAAAGCTGTAATTTATTTCAAAAATTCTCACGAAAAATAAAAAATTAAAAAGTGCATACTTCCTTGTCTAAAGAGATTCTAATATAATAGTTTCTGAACTCAATAACTGCCTTAAATTTTTCTTAAAACTAAAAATTAATTATTTTTTTTAATTCCAGGGATGCCAATCAAGAGAGAACAGAATTCGAAACCTACTTTTTAACGAAAGAAAGAAATAAAATGTAAACTATTCAGTAAGACATTACACATTACGGTTGCATGTAATCCAAATTCCATCCTTATAGGACAGAATCCTATTCGTTTTTATGACTACTTTCCGTGATATGTAGATTACACAAAAGAAGTCATTTCGTTTTTTAAAGAACAACGAAAAAGTTCAGCCCTCTATTCAACAACTACTTAACCGCATTTCGTTTTACGTTGTAATGGCACGTCACGAAGCCTTCCTAATAGTGTTCACGTTATTACTGACTTTTGTTTGATACACATCCATTTACCAGAATACGAAAAAAAAGAGATTTTTTGTTGATAAAAAACGATAAAAAAAACTGGGGATGAAAAATATTCATGAAAAATGGATGTTTAAAGAAAATTGCTATGTTTGGAAACAACAATCAAGATTAAAATTTCGAAGACAATATTTTTATGTGGCATTTGCCATTTTTTTTTCTCTCTCTCTCTAAATATTCTACCATAAAAATGCAATGGTTTTTGTTTAGTTTTAAGTATGTTTGGAACCACAACAATCAGCAAGATTATAATTTCGAAGACAAATAATATTTTTATATGGCATTTGCCATTTTTCTCTCTCTCTAAATATTCTACCATCAAAATGCAATGGTTTTTGTTTAATTTTAAGGATCGATAGCATTTTTCTTCATGGAGCATGTATTTTAAACATGAGTTCTTAAATTCAAATGTAGTAAAAGGATGATTAGAATTAGATATATTGCACGCTATGCCATATTTGTCGTTTGTTTGCCAAACTTAAACTAAAAATAATGTCACAATTCTTTTCGTTACTTTTCGAGACTACCTTACAAAATTTATTTTATAATTTAAATTTCAAATATAAAATAATTATAATAAATAACAAACAAAATATAAACATTTTATGATAAACAATTTGATAAGCTATATCTGATTATAACCACTGCTAATATCATCTGCACAAACAGTTCACGTTGACGCGTCTGCTCATATTTTGTAAGACGATTTTTGGCATTTCAAAGAAAGAGACAAACTTTCGAATACTGTGTTGTGAAATCTGTAAAGAAATATCGTTAACATTAGGTACAACTAGAAATAGAACTATCATGCTGCCAGATTAGAACCATCATTTACTTCCAGTTCTTTTGCAAAAAGTCAACAACAGAAAGTCACCGAATCAGGTGTACAGCTTTAGGTACTACTGTTGTATCATATGACAGATTTGGTATCGAAAGTTTGATGTAAAGGTTTGGTATCGCGAAAATTCAAAAACAAAGACGAAGACATTCAAGAAGCACAGCGATGTGGCTGGCCTATTGGCTTTAACGAAAAACTTTCGTTACAATCTTATAATTTTTAAAAAAAATTGTTAATATACCTGACTTTTGACTAAAAAAAATATAATTAGTTAATGAATCAGTTTTAAAATAAACTTAGTTTTTAACATAAACATCATGAGATATATTTTCCAGAAGCTCTATACCTTTTCAAGATATAGAGCTTCTGGTCTACTTTCAATTCCTTCTTTTCAATTCCTACTATTATCTCACACTCTCTATATATTTATTTATTTATCTTAGTGGAATCCTTAAATAAATCGTTAATAAAATACATTTTAAAGCTCTCAATTGAGCTGAAATTTTATATACATGATTATTTTGGATGACAATACAATAATTTAATTATAATTAATGAAAATTAATTGATTAAAGCTAATTATTTATAGAATTACAAGTACAGTCACGTTGGAATCATTTTTGGCGACTTAACGACCCTTTTGGCGACATGTGTCAATACTTGAAAAGGTTTTTTTCTCACGTGTTAAGGTATTCAGTTGAACTGAAATTTTATATACACGATTGTTTTGGATGACATTACGATACTTTAATGATAATTAATAAAAATTAATTACCAATTAATGTTGTGATTCTATCATATGCATTGACATATGTGGATTAATTGTAGCTATTAATAAAAAGTAGCTAAAATAAAAATTTTCTTTGTTGATCTAAGTAGGAATTGACTTAAATTTTTTTTTTATATATTACTTGTTTAATATTATGCCAGTATCTTGTTTGTTATTTCTAGTGTTCAAATGAAGCAGTATATTTTAGCTAGAATTTCTTACTCAGAAGTGAACCATTTTCACTTATCGAGCTTGATAAAAAAATAATAATGCTCTTATTTTTATTTATAAAGATGAAAAATATCTTTGTAAGATTTGCTTTTGTTATTTATAGCATCTTTTTTTCCCCCTGTTCTATCGATTCCAAAAAGGCCGACGTATATCTGAAATCTAATTAAATGGATTACGAATTTAAATGCGTCTGGAGCTGAAGCATCTTCCCGTTTTCAATATCTAATAAGTTGAAATCTTTCGCTTTTGTGTAAGAAATTTCAGGTAAAATACAATATTTAATTTAGAGCACGAAACTGAAAAAGCAAATATTGACACAACAATACAAAAGGAAATTCGTTTCTTTTTCTTCTCTTCTTTTCATATCGAGAAGATAATGAAAGGAAGATTAAGAGCATATTTATGTGTATAGGAGAGATTGTGTTATATAGTCGCTGAGACAGAATTGAAAAAATGAGATATGCTGGGTCTAAATTTAGATTTAATCATTGATTAAATTACTCATGTAACTTAATCTCTCAAATTAAATTTAGTTTTCTAATGTTTTCTTGTTTCGAGGCTTTGCTTATTGTTCTCAGTCGTAAGTTGTACACATAATTTTTTTGTTTTTGTTTTTTTGTTGAAGCAAAGCACAAATTCCTTTAGGAATTTTCTCAATTATAATTAAGTAAATCCCTGAACACTCTTACTTAGAAATTATCTGAAGAAACTCATCTGGACTCTGCAATTTATATTCAAGGATTGAAACTTTTAACAAAAACAGTATAATGAAGTTTTCTTTAAAAATATATTATTCTTATCGCAAATGGATAAAACTGATATTATTGCTTAACTAATAAATTATAATAATAGTCACTTAAGTAATAAACATTGTAAGTTAATTTACGGAATTAAAGCGATCTTCTATAAAAAGTTATTACACCATTATGAAGTCTGATTCTATCGTAATTCAGTGCAGCTATATCTAATTTTATTTAATGGCTTTGTTTCAAATTTGATCAGAAAACAATTTTAAGTTCTGTGCATACATACTAGCAAAACTTAGTGCTCAAATTATTAATGTACAAAATAATCGTTATTCTAAGGATTTCTTAAAGCATTTTGAGATAACTTCATGTAAATTATGGTAACATGATCGCGTGATTACTTCAGTTTCCATAATTGAGTAAAAAAATTAATTAAATTCTAATTGCATTAATGCTTTAAAATTAAAATTTCAACAGCACTGGTTACAATATTTTACCTGAAACCCTTTTGAGGACTGTTTAAACAAGAAAAATAAATAAATCTGTACAATTTCAAAATACAACAGGAGACATTGAAAATGCAACATATAGTCAAGCTAAGTCAATTCCTACAGATCAACAAAATTTTTTTTTATTTTAGCTACTTTTTATTAAATAGTTACAATTAATATAAATATGCATGTACATATGACAGAATCATAACATTAAGTGGTAATTAATTTTAATTAATTATTATTAAAGTATCGTATTCTCATCCAAAACAATCGTGTATATAAAATTTCAGTTCAACTGAATGCTTTAAAACATGNCTTAGATTAATAAAGAAAATTTTTATTTTAGCTACTTTTTATTAAATAGTTACAATTAATATAAATATGCATGTACATATGACAGAATCATAACATTAAGTGGTAATTAATTTTAATTAATTATTATTAAAGTATCGTATTCTCATCCAAAACAATCGTGTATATAAAATTTCAGTTCAACTGAATGCTTTAAAACATGAGAAAAAAAAATCTTTTAAAGTTTTGACCCAAGTCGCTGAAAATGAAACAAACGTGTATCTGTAATTCTTTAAAAAATTAGTTTCAGTCAATTAATTTTAATTAAATATAATTAAATTTTCACCCAAAACAATAGTGTATAGAAAATTTCAGCTCAAATGAGTACCTTAAAATGTGAGAAAAAAACCTTTTCAAGTTTTGACACAGGTCGCCAAAAGGGTCGCCAAAAATGATGCCAATATTAATTGATTAACAATTTGAATAATTAGTTTTTATCAATTAATTTTCATTAATTATAATTAAATTATTGTATTGTCATCCAAAATAATCTTGTACATAAGATTTCAGCTCAATTGAGCGCTTTAAAATGTATTTTATTAACGATTGAAAATTCCACCAAGATAAATATATTGTGAGCTAATAGTTGGAATTAGAGAAGCAACCAACAACAAGTAATGTTTATTTTGAAATGATACTCATAACACAGAGCGAGAAGAAAAAACGTCAGCCTTGTTGGATTTCAGATCACCGTGGATGGCGATGCACGAAACAACAAATCCAGATACAAAGCCAATGAGAATTTGGATGACTCTGAATTCCCACGTTCAGTTTGTGAGGGACGGCCGCGGTAGCCGAGTGGTAAAGGTATCGGATCGTGGCTTGTCTTGTCACGAGTTTGAGCCCAGTACCACTAAAGACCCGTCGTGTAGGGCAGCGATACACGTTAAATCTGTCGAGAGCTGAAACGTCCTCCCGTTGGTGTGGTGTGGTAGTTAGGAGAGGGGGGTGTCAGCTCTGGTGTCATCCATGTCACTTGACCATGGTTCAAAATTACGTGGTCCGTCACCAAAAGCCCTCGAGTAGCTGAATAGTGCGACGTTAATATTCAATCAATCAATCAGTTTGTGAGGGATCTGAGAGAATAGTTCAAGAAAGCATCAGTATATCTTGAAGATGACGTTGATTGATGTGTGTTGTGTGTGATTTAGAGTGAAAGGTTACTGGTGAAGGGTCTCCTTCCCTGATGACGGAGAATATCACCGGCCACAGCCCATCCTCCACATATCGTTGGGGTGTCACAGTGTACGAAACAAAGGTGATCTGCTATCGTAGAAGTGGGCTCCCCAAACTCTTGATGACACGATGTAGCGAGATGGAGAGTTCCAAAGATGCGGCAAAACTGGATCTGTCACCACGTTGGTGCTACATTTGTACTTGCCGACTATCTCTGGACAACATAAAAAGTTACTCGTCTCAGAACAAGGCACTGTGCCATTCCGTCTTCTACATTGCTCTACCCTGGCACCATTGTAAATGATGTCGTCGGCAGTCTTCTTACACGTCACCTAGAATATAGGTCTCTAAAAGCCCCTATCGATAGTTAATGGTTTGGGCAGATATGAGAAAGGTATCTTACACAGGTTGCAAAATCCATGTATGCTGACGTTGCTGTAGCTGCTTCATCATCCCTCAAATTACCGGATTCCTTTTTCCAACCTCTTTGCTCTAGTTGGTACGATATGAATGAGTTTAGATGAATGTGAGCTGAGATTTGGAGGGACTAACCCTTCTTATCAGTCCAATTTTCATGCAACTTCATAAAATCGTCTATCTGCAGGAATTGCCTACATTGGTGGTAGTCAGACATTCTCTTTTATTACACATACCCTCTCACACAAGAAAAAAAATTGTCCGTAAAGAAAGAAATAATGCTATGAAAGTTGTGAATTATATGGCCCCCTGAGTGAGTGGAGCGTAGCTGTCATCAGGCTCAGACCCACGTGATCTATCTCGTCGAAAACCAAATATAACGGATTCTGCCTTAATGTTAATCTTGAACTTGACTTCAGCGTTACTAAGTGCTGTTGTTTATCTCGGATATTTAATGAATCTTGATCTTAGCTTCAGCGTTATAGAGAGCCGTTGTTTACTCGGATATATTACACTCATGGACAAAAAAAATTAGCGCACCAAGAAGGAGTCGTGAAAATGAAACGAAATTTTACATACGTAATGACTACTTTGATATAAGTAACTGATTAG
>BMAV01023343.1:62805-81439 GCA_019973955.1 Trichonephila inaurata madagascariensis | reverse complement strand
AAGAAACCTGAAATGTACATATGCAATACTCTTATGTTTTGAAGTCACTTATTCGAGGTATTATTCCAAGCTTTAGAAAAAAGCAATATACCTCTTAAACTACAACCCTTTAAGTTATTAAGAAATGCCCAGTATTTCGATCTATGTAGAAGTCTAATTTTTTTCTATGCTTATCTCCTTTTATTTTTAAAGCTCTCATTTTCATAGCCAGTGTATAACGCGCACCCGTAAATTTCGCTCTTATTTTTTTGTGTTAAAAGTACGTGTTATACGCCGGATTTTACGGTATGTACATTATTACATAAATCGGAAAAGTGTGCCTACTTTGAAATTTTCTGACTACTCCTTCTATGAAATGAAATAAAAATCATTCTTGAACGCGTAATCTAAGTCTTTTTCATGAATACATTTGCGAGGGATCTCAGGAAGCCTAACAACAATAAAAAATATCCTTGGAGCTTTCAGAATTTAGGGCCGTTTTTTTTTCAAAAATAATGGAAAATTCGTTCTTTTGCAGAAATAAATTGTTTATATCAATTATGAAAGCTTATAATTAATTTATAAGCAATTGCTTATGCCTTTAAGCAAACATATTTAATTTTGTAGAGTTTTATGTTTCAACATTTCTACATTTTTGCTTAAATGAACAAAATACGTAATACTTTATAGCTTTTATCCAATCCTTCAATTAAATATTCGTTTTACAAGTATCTTTCAGGTTTAAAACGTTTATTGTACAGGTACGTTTATTGTACAGGATGTCAATAACACCAATGTCAATCAGGAACAAGGTGAAAGGGGAGGGTCATATCCATTTTGAGAAAAATAAAAAAAAATTCCTTATTACTTGGTAAGTTTGGAGACAAGTATAATTTTGAAAATATGGTAAATTCACTCTCTATCACATCGTTGGGTATTGTGACCACAAATTTCCCAAATTTGCATAGATTTTTTCACTGACGTCATCTTAAATATAACCGTGCTATTAATCACAAACACAAATCGACCAAAATTATTTTCTGGTTTAGTAAAACTAATGTAGTTTAAGTAGGGTTGAAAAAACAGGATGTGACCTTAATTTGAGTCTTCTTAAAAAGAAAAATATTACATACTTTTCAAGTAAGTTGTTTCTAAAGATGATCCATTCAGTTAAGATATCAAAATGATACAACTCTTGTTGCTTTACCATCCACAACAATTATTTACAGCTTTTTTTTTACAAAATGATCAATTAAAAAAAATCCATTGAAGTATGTTAATTAAGCTAGACAAATTTAAAAATAAAATAAAAAAAAGCAATTTTATAATAGCTTATTATTATGTTGAATGGATGAACAGAACATATTTTGACACCAGCTCATTTACCAGAGATCGTTAGTGATGAAATTATCGTTTCGCTACTTTTCCCATGTGCCATTGGTGCAGACCTTATTTTTGTGGACGACAATGCACACAAGACCTCTGCCGTTAAGAATATCTGCAGAATGGAGTGGCCATTGCGCTCCATAATTTAATTACTGTAGAACATATGTGGGATGCTTTAAGAAGACGCCTGGCAACCAAATCTTATCCTTCGGTGAATACCAGACAGATTAAACAGATTAGCCTTGAAGGGTGACAACTTTGAGTAAACTGCTGGATAATTTGGCATTGAGTCTGAACCAACTGTATCACACAACCTTTGCAGTAACGGGAGGTGATATCCCTTACTAAGGGACTTTGGTTTGATGTTCTTCCTCATGGCCACAGAATATCTTTTTTTACTAATGCTATTCTGTCAATAAAGCTTTTCTATGCTTTGTTCTAAAGTGCACGAGTACAATTCATTTTTTTTTCTTTTATGTTTTCATCCCTGTTTAAGTACTACATCGTACCTTTATAATGTGAATTTCATGTCACACAGTTGATTTTTTTTCGGAATTATGGCACAATACGAAAAATTGCTTAAGTTTTGCGAACTAATTTACATGCCAACTTCTTACTGCAAAGGTAGGAAGAACAAGTTGTGTGTGTGAAAATAAACTAAAGCGTTATTTTAATTTATTTTTGTGTTGAATACGATTTGAGGAAGAATTTTATGTGAACTTCTGAGACTTTTTTTTCAATCGCACGTCATAAGCACTCTAATTTAATACGCTCAATCGATATAATCACTATAGAAAATTTAATTTTTTGTTCTATATTTTAAAATTTCTTATAGTTGATTTTCTGCCTGCAATGTACATATATCAGGATACACTTTCTTAGAATTTCCAAGCTACTTCTTTTTTGAATTTCATTGTATATTATTTTTAAATTGATTTACACAAAGCCAAATATATTATTTTGATTAGAACAAATGTAATTTAATATAAAGTTACACTTTTGTATTAGCTCAAAATAGAGTCTTGTATATATTATGAATATTTATTTTTACGGAATTTCACATCCGGTTCTCAAATATGGCATAAATATCTTTCACAAACAACCTTCTTTTTCAATTCCTACTATTAGTTCACATTCTCGCTATATATATGAAAATTTGAACAAGATATATATCTTGTTCAAATTTTCAATCGTCAGTAAAATACTTTCTATTCATCCATTCAAGTTCAAATAAATTTTTTTAAACTTGTAGCGGATGACACTTGATGTTAATGCATTTTTTTCAAATATTAATTCATTAATTAAATTTAATTAATGAATAAAGAGAAACAAATAAAAATAATAGTCCAACACTATATATAAAAAGGAAAATCGCTCGTTGTGTCCCTATAGCACAATGGACAGCGCGTTGGACTTCTAATCCAATGGTCGTGGGTTCGAATCTCGCCTGGAATAGATTTCTGAGAATGTGATTTCTTTTTACTATACTATTTTATTGGAATAATTAAGTTGAAAAAAATGAATAAATAGTAACACACAAACAAAACAAAAAAACGTCCAACACCTTACATAGAAAGGAAAATGTAAAATTGCAAGGAAAATCGTTGCCTATTTTGCTACTTAATATTGGGATTCTATCATATGTATATACATTTTTATATTAATTGTAGTTATTTAATAAAAAGTAACTAAAATAAAAATTTTCTATGTTGACCTAAGTAGAAATTGTCTTAATTTTTTTTTATATTACTTGTTTATTTTACTTTTAATTGTTCAGAAAACAAAAAAGTATATCATTATATTTAGAAAAAAGAATATATTTTGTATACATAAAACGAGCAACATCCACAGCAAGTATTATTTCACCAAGGAGTAGCTATAATGCCTAAATATAAATTACTTATACCATGTATGAATGATGAAACTTTTATCCGTCTTACATTGGTTACTGCAAAAAAACATGTGTGATATTTTGATTTTAAAAAAAGCCTATCCATTTCATATTTTCCAAAGCTTTGATGGATTGTTGGTCATTACTGATAGCACAATGGATCGTCTTCCGATTTATTATGTCCAATTTAAGCTCAATATGCATCCATAAATCAACTCGAACAAAATGCAACTGAGAGGTAAACAAAAATACTGAATGTCACGCGGGAACAGTTACGAAAGACGAATGCTTCGAGTTCACTGGCGCACGTTGCACCTAATTTACCTTACTGTGCATTCAATGCTTTGTGTTTGAAGAAGTGATGCTCACAAACGGTGCATTAAATAGTGAAAGGCTTTTTTTTTATTTTTATGTAAGAAACAAACAAAAATCAACGAAGCATTCGAAGTCAATAAAGCGAGCATTCGCACTGCACTTGAATAAACTTTAGTGCTTCTGTTTTTGTCCACTCCATGGCAAAAAACAAACAATGGCGGCACATCAGCAGGATTGGTGCCAGACTCGAAAATGGTTCAGATACGATCTGTTGACTGAAAACTTTCGGCCCTGGCCTGTTTCGTATTGTGTAAAGTTTGAAAGGTTTAGGGGTAAACAGTAAATGACACTTCAAAATCTTTTTAATGGGTTAGATATCTCTAATTGGCACATTGATGAACTATCATTTCGTTGGTGAAATTCCAGACATATTTTGTTTTTAAATTTAACGTAACTAATAAAATAATATTTCCGATGTCTTTGTCTTTATTTTCTTGTAATATCTACTTTCTATTTTTTTAAAAAATTTGAAAGTGTGAGAGATTTTTTTTAACACCCTTTTACAAGTTTCACTTGTATGTAACGGAAAATTTGAACTCAATTTTTACCCACTTTAAAAGGTCATATTAATTCGAAATTTTTCTCACTTGTCCAGGACTAATTACAATACAATAGTTAAATAATTTTTTTCCATTTTCCTGATCAGGATTAACGATTTCCCATTTTCAAATCCCCTCCCGCATCTGGCGACTAATTTCAGATCCCGTTTCCAGATTTGGCGACTAAAAGATTAAGTTGCAACTTAGTTCGATCAACTATAAAAGGGGTGTTCTTTAGTTTTTTTTAGCTATAATTTATTTTACTTAATAATAAATAAACTTATAAAGTCCGATATGCAGTTGGATTTAAGCAAGAATCAAAATACTTTTCTGAAATAAAATTTTCAACTTCAATTTTTAGGAGAGATATTTTAACCCTCAAAGAACGAGTGTTTTTCAGAAAAACACACGTACAAAAAGGGTTAAATTTTTTTTTCTTTTAATTGAAAATAAAAATATATGTATAGTGTAAGCTAATTTTTTTTGCAATTTCTCGTGAAAAGGGAGCGGGGGAGAGCAAAAAAGTTTAATTATAATTTAGCCTACCTATTTTCACAAGAACGAATCTCAGACGGGCATTAGAAATAAGATGACGCGAGATACAAGATCGCCCGTGTCAGACACGGGCAAATGCGTCAAGTCTTTAAAATACTTTTCGACAGAAAGAAAATAATAATCATTAGTATTTAAACAAAAGTTATATCAAAATTTTTAAATACATTGTTAAATTTTTGAGACAAAACCAAAATGTGAAAAGGTAAAGTTAAGACAAAGGCGTTCCAAAGCATTATCGCGAAAAGAACATTACACATACGTTTAACGTAAAATTCCTTCAGGAATAGTTTGATTTGTTATTTTTATACGTAGAAAAATGAAAGACAAAACTAACTTTTATAATAATAATAAAAGATTTAAAAAAATAAGTTTCAAAAAGATAAATTAAAAACTTCTGTTCTAGCTTAATTACAATTATACACGAAAAAATTTTAAACGTGTGTCAGTTTCATCATAACTGATAGAAAAAGTAATAGTATTAGAAAAACAAGTAACTGCAATTAAAAATAAATAATGCATTAGGCGTTTATTGTAGTAAAAACTGAATCAAATTAAACAGTTTTAACATTTTCGATTTGTATTTAAACTTAAATATTTGTAATAACATTATATAATTGCTTCCTTGAAGATAACACAGAAAATAAGGTGCAAAGCTACTCTTTTTAAGGTAGAAACCATTCAGAAATTTGACACATTACTATAACATTTTAAAAAGAAATTATAATCAAGAAAGATGAATGCAAAACTCAAAATTATCGTTTCTCAAAATTGATCTACATAGAACTAATGATATCAGTTTTCAATCGAAAATATAACTAATTTCTTAAAGACTGTATAATTCTTCCTTTTTTGTATGCCTGATTTTAGTTAAATTTCTTTTGAACAATCAAATAAATATACTAATTAAGGAGGGAGAGACATGGTACTACTTATACAAAAATCTTTAATTTAATAGTTTTTAAAAATTTTGGGGTTGTACTCAGTGCATATGGATTAAGTAAAACAGATTTTGTTCTAAAAGTATAACAAAATACTAACCATTTAAATTTAAAGAAAAGTTTTAAAATTTACGAAGGGATTTTAAAATGGCACTACTCTTCCTACAGTAATTGAAGCACACACATGAAATTCGATTTACAAATACGTCAAGCTATGTGTAACAAAAGTTGGTATGAGTTGGCTGTCAGTAAGACAGCCTTATTGATATACGTAAAATACTTTTTTTTAATGCTTATTGAAAATTTATTAAAAAATGTGCAAATTCTAAATTTAACTATTTTTTAAAAAATTACTTTGATTGAAAAATGCATACCAACTTTTATTGCATGTACCAATAACAATAAGTAGTAAAAATTTCAAAGCATTAGACACCATAGAAAAAAAGCCTTGGCATTTTAGACGAAGATAA
This sequence comes from Trichonephila inaurata madagascariensis, assembly GCA_019973955.1. Classification (NCBI taxonomy): domain Eukaryota; kingdom Metazoa; phylum Arthropoda; class Arachnida; order Araneae; family Nephilidae; genus Trichonephila; species Trichonephila inaurata. Next base: position 75,306 of record BMAV01023343.1, on the reverse strand, counting down.
ATGAGTTCTTTTTTTCAAAAATTAATACGCTTAATTTTTTTTTCCATTGAAATGTGAATAAAACGTACATAAAAGTTATCATAGTTTTGTGTGAGTTTTTTTTAACTCAGAGCTTTCAAACTTTGCCAGATTATAGAAATTTATATAAAAATAATTTAGGCTGGAAAAAATGTGCTTGAATTTTTGACCGATTTTTGTCAATTGAATCACATTGTGTTCCCTTAAAATATGAATCAGGTGACACTTATTGTTTAATTAAGAATAATCATAATTATCTCAAAATAATTATGAAATATGCCTTAGAGAAATTAATACTAATTCTTTTAACTAATATAAATTAAGTTTTTTTAATTAGCTACAAGTCTCTTGAATTTCCGAAGCTCATGAAGTATACAGAGTCGTCCACAATAATAAAAAAAAAGTTTGCACAATTATCAGCGTTCATGAATAAATTCAGTATAATTATTTAATGGCCCAAAGGGAACAAATTTTTTTATGACGATAGTGAATTAGCTTAGTTAATTTTCCATTTGTTTTATAGTTGAAAAACAAAATCTGTACAATATAGAAATGGACTCCCTTTTTTTATTAATCTTTTAAATACCATTCACAATCTTTAATATTGTATTTATTTTTGAAAATTGACTAGAATCTCGTTTTCATATTTGAGATTATGAGTATGAATTTTTTTTTATTTAGACGATTCAAATCTATTATAATAGGCTTGCATTTTCTCTTGGAAAAATGTAAAATTCTATTTTCATCGTGTGGTACTATTAATTTTTGATATCCTTATTCTTAACTTATATTAGATTTCACTATTTCTCTAATTAGTTTTCATTTAACAATGGAAAAAAGAAACATTTTTATTGTAATTCAATAAATGTGCAAGTTCGGTTAATTTAATCCTAAAATTGAAATGGAATTTTTATTTGAAAGCATTATAAAAAAATTTTTTTTAATGTCAATTATTTAATAGACTTTTTAAAAACAAGCAATTGACAATAAATATAAAATAATTTACTAATTTTCTTCCATTAATTATAAATAAATTTTCTGTTTAAGATAACTTCATGTACTTATTCCTTTCAAAAGACGAACGATTTTTAACCAAACATCTAAAAAATGGATTTTTACAACTTATAACAAAATAAATTACGAACGAAATTCAAATTAGAAAATCTACAATATATATATAGTCACTTTAAAGTTATAGCGTTTCTTATAATTATTAATATTCGGTTTGCATTTTATTGTTTATTTTTTACAAATTACAGATTCAGATATTGATGTTTTTATTGGTCAAATTGACTGTTATTTTAAAGTAAATTATCCTTTTTAAAAAATAATTTTGCAAATTTAAAAGTCTAGTATTTTTACGTTTTTAAAAGTTTTAATATTCTGTTTTAACATTTACGCAATTTTTCAATTATTTGTCTCATAAATTATTTTCAAGCATTTTTTTTCTGGTTATGAATCGCCTCATTTTTATAATATAACCTTTATTTATTCTTTTTTTTTTTTTTAAATTTTCTTAAAAGATTCTTAAGAAGGCGTATCTCTTAAAATACAGAGCTTTATTTTCGGACCTCAAATTGTGAATAATATATTCAATTCTTATGATAATGATAGTTTTTCTGTGTTTTCTGATTCAGCCACTCCTTTGTCTGTCATGAAACTTAAACTTCGCAAAGCTGAGTTCCCAGCGTAGTAAAAAACGTGATGTCTTTAAAAACCGCCAATTAAGTACATCGAACTGTTTTTTAAACACGATTTTGAAGCAACACTGTCCAAAAAAAGGCATGTTTCCTTTTTTGCACTCCTAATAACACAAACACGAATTAGGTTCGTTGATCGTTATGGGAAAGCATGAGGATGAAATTAATCAACCAAAATTGTTGGTTTGATTTCTTAGGGTTTAAATTTTGGTACAAGTCCAGAAAACCACATTTTAAACATTGATGCAAACGTAAAATTTCAACTAATTCTGTAGAATATATCTGTTTAGCTGGATATATGTGCATGTGTCCCAAGAATATCACCCAGGCAATGAAAAGGCGGACTCTCTAGCGAAACATGGCTGCAATCTCCCACAGCCTTCTGGTAGCTTGTCATGTAGATAGTCCTTTTCAAATGTTTTCAGATCCGTGGGAAAATACTTGCGCCGAATTCAAGAGAATGAGGCTAGGGAAAAGATCTGGGGGACCCCGCTACGTAGTCCAGTCCCAATGGGTCTTCCTAGACAGTTTTTTTTTTTTTTCTGCTGTTTTTAGAACTTTGACCGGTCATGACTTTCTTCAGCAACACCTACACCGAATTGGTATAAAAGACACTCTAGACTGCCCTCTGTGTCTTTGCGGGGAGGCTAGGAATTTTGTTCACCTGACAGTTCGTGCTTCCCCGACCAACACAGGTTTTAACTTTTCTTCTGACAACTTTACTGCAAAGGCTGGTTTATATTGGGCTGCCCGTAGGGAAATGGCCTATACAGCCCATTCCTCGGGGTAATTAAAAAAAGAATATCACCCAATCTCTGGAGCCAGATTTCTCGTTGAGAGTACATAGAAAATGCCTAAATAACTGTACCTGTACGATCCATAGTTGACGAGAAAAATACGAAAAATAGAGTATGCAGATGCAAGGGAAAAACCGTATTTGACGCATCCACAGCACTATTTGCAAACATTTATAAAGGAAGATGATCAAATGTGTGTTCGATGCGTATATCGAGGCAGGCTTGAGAACGCCGTGGAATGGATAAGTACACACGTCGCAGCATTGCAGTGTACACCGAAGTACAAGCAGCGTGCAGACAAGCAACTGAGTCCGTTTGTGAAGTCAATACGTCTAGGTACACCAATTCCTTGAGAATGCCCCGTAAAAAAAAATCCAACGCTTGAGATCTGGCAATCATTGTGGCCTTAGAACCGGAGCCTCACGTCCCATCCAGCGGTCACCTTATGCCATATTCAGTCAACCACTTACAAGAGCATAGAATAGGGATGGCGATCTGAGATCGATTTATTGAAAAATAGATTACTCGGGCCAAAACAAATCCATTTTTTAAATCGATATGTAGAACTGAATCGATTCAGTGAATCGATATTTCCTCCTAGAAAATCTACATTCGATTTTTTCTGTTTTGTGTTAAAAACCGTAAAATATATTATTTACAATTAGTTGGATGTACTATCTTTAAAACCCGTAATATTTCGGTGTTGGCAGTTAAAGGGTTAATTACTCAAAAACTCGCGAGATGCCTGTGTGCTTTGTTTCCTTCGCGCCTCTCTTTAATAAATTTAAAAAATAAATTACGTTTGTAATCTTTGACTTTTTGTAGTTGTTGATATTGTGTCATTTGCTTATGCCTTGATTGACTGACTGTCGTAATGTACTGTGATTAGCGAAATAAAAGTTTATTTTTATGTAGTGTTTGCTACGGAATAATAAGTAATTGAGGGTAAGTAAATCGATCTAAGTATCGTGGGATCATTTGTTCCTTGTGAGCACCTTTTTTCGATTGCCGGCAACATCGCAAGTGATGAGCGGAACCACTTGGATCCCAGTAGACTTGACAGACTATAGTTTTTAAAAAGCTTAGATATTAAGAGTATTGGGCACTATAAGCTATATGATCTATTTTCTAAACTTTTTAATGTGACAAAGACATTTAGCAAAAAAATGTGTCTTCTTTTATACTTGATACTCTGACATGGTACTAAAAATAATTGTAATTGTCGAATTCCCTGAAATAAAAAAAATTCCCTGATATTACTGATAAGATATCGTTTATTATGGTATCTTTTTCTTGTTCATCATAAAATGAATTTATATTTACATTGTAAATGCAAACTTGAAAAAAAAATCGATTTCTTAGAAATCGATCTTTTAGATTTCGATTTTTTTCTGAATCGATTTATCAGGTTACGATTCGAATCGATTTAAAAATCGATCTTTTTCGGAAAAAATCGCCATTCCTAGCATAAAAAGGCGCCAGAGTCCCATCATACATCCTCATTCCTCCATCATCATTTACCGCATTTATCTCACAAACTATGGATCTTACAGACGTAGTTCTTTGGGCATTTGTTATGTACTTTCTACGAGGAATATGGCTATGTAGAGTTTGTATGCTATTTTAGGGACACCCTGTAAGTAAAGAATTTGCAAAACCAAACCAAAAAAAAAAGCAATGCAAATAAATAGCAGAATTTTTAACTAAAAAAATGAAAACCGTAACAAATTTCGGAAAGCAGTTTATCTTATCAAAGTGCCATTACCGAAGAAATACTCTTCAATAGATTCAAGCATAGCGCATGCGATAGATAGGACAGTGATTTTGATTCCTCTTACTGTAAATAAGCGCGCTTATTATTAACAGGAACGAATAATTAATTGGTATTATTTATAGTATCTTTAATTTTTAAAATTGTTTTTTTTTATCATTTTTGAAACAATATGTGGATATTTCTTATTTTATTTTACTTATTAATATTTAAAAGTGAATGAATTAAACATAATTGTTAAAAATATAATTAAATGTAAATATACATATCTGATTATAAATGCATATTCAGGAACTTATACAGTTAATTTTCCATCACTTTTTACACGTTTTTTTTTTAATGAAATAAAATTCTTCATTATTCTGTTTTTAGAGAACGTTGAAGCATACCTTTGTTCACTGTGTAAATTATATATATTTTTTTAAAGATTTTTTCAAGGGATTTGTCTCCAGTGTGTGAAAAAAGAAAAGAGTTATGTGCAAACGAATGACCTTTTCATTATATTGTTTCTTTTATTACAATTCTATATTTATCAAAATATATAAAGGTTTTCCTACAGAAGAAAAAGAACAAACAGTTTTTTCCAAAAATTTCGGTATTGATTGGTACTTGACTTGCATAATAAATTACAATATTGCGCAAATATATAATTATAAAACTTAGAAAAATTATAGTTTGTAATAATTATAAACTTGTAAATAATAGTAATGATATTTGTTAAAATTATTGAGATCGTAAATGAGAGTTAAGTCTGGAAATAAGGTGAAAAATCACCGTAAAAACACCTGTCGTTTTTCATTGCTTTATTTATATTTAAAAAAACTTAGGAAAGAGCAAATGAAAAATGGCAGGGAAAAAAACAGTTCAATCACTTGTTATATTCAAGCGAAAAATATAAAATGAAATTGAAGTAAAATGTTCTAAATATCCGAATTCAACTATTACCTAAAGCAAATGTTCTTTTATTTCCTTTTGAGTATAAAAATATTCCAAGTTGGATGATAAAAAGTAACAAAAACATATTTTTCACACATCCTAGATACTACTTATTGAAATTATTTATAATATTTCACAACAAATATTTTTAAATATATATTTTCTTTTTTTGCTATGTTTCCTGTTTTACTGCATTGGAAAAATAAGTTTATTAAATATTATACAGATGCTATTAATAGCGTCACTAAAACTCGAAATTTGTGGTAAGTTTCGACAAAATCATAATTTCTACTATAATTCTATTAGATTTCTTTATTAAAACTACTATTCAGGAAAGAAAATGCCGCATTGCGTGTCAAAGGACAATTTGTAATAGTTTTATTTTTATATTTTCGCTACAAGCGCTTTGCATTCATTCTAGAGAGTTCTGCACATCCTTTAAAAGAAGCTTACTCGAAATCCCAATTCATCATTTATTTCTTATAATACCCGTTACAGTCTTGTAACTGTTTGTATGTTGTCTAGTAAAACTCAAATTGTTGACAGAATAAAAAGAAAGTATTACCATTTTTCGCTGTCAAAAATAATACTAAAAATTTACTTGAAAGCGAAATTTTCTTCGAATCCTGTTTATTATAGAAATTCTCGGAAGAAAATATTTTTACGTATACTTAGCATTAAAAGATATCAACCATATCGAATTTTGCAGTTGGACATATTAATCGTTTACTCGCGCTTGATAAAAGCTGAATAATGTTTCGCTTACAAACACGAATTTTAACCTTCAGATCGGAGACTATTCTAAAAAGTTATAGTCAGTTTATAAACAGAAACAGTTTTATGCTTACCTAAAATAAATTTATTCAACCGTTTTCAGTAACTTACATTACAAGATGGAAATCCTTTTCGTGCAGATAATCCAACTGATCTTTGAACAACATGAGACCTTTCAAAATACTCAACAATTGATTGCGGAAACATTATCTTATACTGAAAACTGATTGTCTATGATTTGCTTTGGTGGTGGTTATGAAAAGTAATACAATGGATCTCAAGAAACCGTGTTACGATAGATAAGTTAAAGCAACTGATAATAATCCTAATTAATCTAGATTCTGATTTAAAGATAAGACAAGTTTTATATTTTAAAAAAATATTTATCGAAACCTTTTATTCAAATCTTCGCATTTTTATACACTAGCTAATGTTTAACGAATTGTTTTCCTTTCGAAGCTTTACGATACTTCCTCTTTACTTCCTAATCTTCTTTTACGTGACATAAAACAAATAAAAATTGTGATAAAAGATACCAACTGCCACTTTGATGGCGTAGTGATTAAATTGCTGCCTATTAAACCATAAAACCAATGCATATTTATGTTATGCTACCAATATTATCCTCGAAAGCTTAGAATTGAATGCAGCTTTTCAAGAGTCAATTAGGCTCGTAGTGAATGCACACACATCCATAAAATATATTATCTCCCTCTCTCTCTCTCTCTCTATATATATATATATAAAATCGTGGTGATGTAATAAATCTATTTATTTTTCTAACACACGAGAATAATGATAAAAAGGCATTAAGTCTTGTTCAATATTATGGTTACAAATCAGCAATAAGACCTAATTTTCAGTTCAATCAACTATTTCAAGCTCAAAGATTAACACAACAATACATCATAAATGAGTATCTGAAAATTGAAGAAGCACGTTTGTATTATTTGCGATCGAACAAAACACAACTTGGAACAGAATATATGCAAGAACTTACATACCATGGTCAAAACTATGTATAAAAACATGTCTGTATATAAAATAAAAATTTTCATGATGATGTAAGAAATTTATTTATACATGAGGTATAGTTAGTAAAAATGAGTCGTAAAAAGTTGGATTTAACTAAAGAGAAGCACCAAGAATGAATTTTACGAAAAAAAGAACAAATGGTATAAAGTGTATGACACAGACAGAAACTTTTAAAGAAGATATCAGTTGAAAATTTACATCTTGAATAGTTAGAATAACTTTAAACCAGACGATGAATTGGAAACTTAAATGCTGAACAGTTAGAAAAATTTCGAACCAACTAGAGAGAAAAAGATAAAATTAACATAATACACACACAAATTACAGTTTTAAAATTTGAGGAGTGAATGTGAACAGTTGGTTGCATAATTTGCACAATGGGGTTGTGGTCCACCGTTAGGCAGATAGGGGGTATCACCCTGTTATTATTAATTATAGAATAAATATATCATTTTCTTAAAAATAATTAAATTTGCGCAATGTGTTCTAGGGCTACTGACTACGTTCGAATCGTGATTTTGAAAAAGCGTATAAATGAATATTTTTTTTCGATATTTAGTGTCACCTGAAGCGAAATATACATATAAAATTGTCTTATACATATACACACAATAAAAAATCACGTTAATGAATTTTTTGGTAAAAAACGAAGTAAAAATGATGCATTTCAAAACATTCTCTTTTTATGGAAAAGGCTTCTATACTAATATTTTGCCTGTAAATAGCTGGCATTTCTCTATAAAGCTTGAATTAGGACTTATGAAAAATTCATATTATTTTCAGAATTACTATCAATAGAAATAGTAACCGGTGTTTTTTGTAAAAAAAAATGTCTACTTTGATACATTAAAATATGAATAAATACTCTTCTAAATTATATATTTCAAAATATACAAAAGTCACAGCTAAATATAAGCAGAATATTATTAATATAAAAGCATTTTCAATAAAAAGAGAATGTTTATAGTATATGTAATTTTTTTTTCTTCATTTTCTACCAAGATTTTGCATTTAAATAATTTTTTATTGGTATAAAATTATTCAAGCAATTTTACATGTATATTATGATTTAAATGACACTAAATATTAAAAAAAAATCATTTATACGCTTTTGAAAAATCCCGGTACCGAACGTGGTTAGATATTTTAAACAGAAAAAAACACAATATTAAAAGTAATATATATTGCGCATAAAAATGTTTTGTACGTATCTGTATTGCAATAAAAATAAACTTAAAATTATCTTATATATTTGATTTTCTCCTTATTTTACACCGAAAAAACACTTATCTCCGTATTTTATACTTTAAAAAACTATTTTTAGGGTCTAATTTGTTTTTTCAAAAATTTTACTCGCAGACAAATCGTTCTTAGTGGAGTCCATTCTCACTCTTTTTAGTTGTTCAGTCTTGTTTAGAAATCTTTATTTAACTTAAATAAATTACATCTCTTCCCTATTAGACAATCTTTAACACAATGCCAAATTTATCAAGTTATTGTATTTTGGCAAATCTTTTGCTTCAACAGTTCACACACATTTAAAAAGCAATATTCATAAATATTAAAATGGCGCTAACAGATACAAAACCCAACCAATTTCGAACTGAATCACGCAACTGGGACATTATTTGAATTCTTTATTGTTCCACTGCGATTTTCGAACAAAAAATCATCGCCAATTGATTTGAACGCACGCAATTAGCAAGAACACGCAATGGTACAAAACATTCTTTTGAAAAACTTCCATGAGAAGCGGGTGACAATAAACAAGCAAAAACTGCAATGAACCGTATCGATACTTCCGAAACATCGCTACTTCTTCAGTTTGGAAAACTTGGACATGTTGTTAGATGTATCTAACACAGTTCTAGTTCTAGTTTACTCCGTTATAAAAGTGGTCTCCTTTTCATTTTTTCACCTTAATGAAATATGGAAGTGCCAGGTGGTTTGGTTTGGCTTCCTTCTGATTTCCAGGTGTTATTGTTCTCTTAGAACAATGGAAGCGTGAAATGACAAAGAAAGTTGATTGTTTTGACTCTCAAGAAAAATTTAAATAAATTGTAGTAGTAAGTAGCAAAAGTAATGAGTAAATTATATTATTTTTTCAATGTGCAATTTTACATAAATATGTAAGATTTAAGTCATTCTATACGAAGCCAAACAAAATTTGAAGATTAAACTTAACGATTCGAATAACTGCGCTAATTTTTAACCCTTAATATTCAATCCTTACTTTTCGTATTATGTATATCAAGGGTGTCAAACTAAAAGACTGGGCCAAATAAACAAGGTTTAACTTAAGGTGGACCTCAAAGAAATTCAAAATTCATAGAAACTTAGGTTTATTTTGAATAATATATTAAATAAACATGTATAAAAGAACAAGAAGAATTTAATATGTACGTCCTGACACTTGACATCTCATCTCTGCTGCTATCTTTCCTACTTCGGAAGAAATTTTGATATTTTATTATATATTATTGTGTGTGCCAATATATATTGACTGGGCTCGTTGTTGGCCTCGAGTTTGACACCCCTGATGCATGTGAAATGTATGAAACAAATTTTTATTCAAAAAACAGTATGAATTTGTAAAGTAAAACTTATTTAAAGCAAAAAATAGCATTTTCAGTCTGTATAATAAAAAATTTTCAGATCATTGCTGAATATAATGTTTATTGGACTTAATGCAATTTCGCTTATTCTACACTTACTTTATATTTCAACTAGTGATTTTGTTTTTAAAGTTATAAAATTTCATTTGAAAATAGCACTCATGTTTTCAATAATCAAAAACAATGTTATATTCTTTTTTTTATTTCAAAATACTGTGAAAATATCGAATATACTTGATCTATTAACACAATAATTGGAAGTTTTGCTTTATTTTAACAATCAATTTTTAGCTTTCAAGAAAAAAACTGCCATCAAGATTTAAAAATTGTATTTTCTTGGGAAGATAAAACTTATTTTGTCCCCATTGAAACGATTTGTCTAAGTCCGAGACTCAAAACATTACACTGCTCAGATGAATCTTGAATCAGATTCTTTTAGCTAATGAGTAGGCACTGTTTTGGAAAATAGCCATCAAAGGCTGTTTTCCAAAGAATTAGAATAATTTTGGCAATACCATACTTATTTATAATCAACGAAGTCAAATTAGCAAGCTCTGCAGCATTGTTTATCAAATCTTCATATACAGCCAATTTTTATTATTCTTCAAATACTAGTAAGAATTTGTTGGCATCAGTTTCAAAGTATTTATATTTATGAATACTTATTACGAATAATCGTTGTAAATATTTTTTTTTTCTTACTTTAAGGATAGATTTTTTGGTTGATTTGTCGAATCGGCCGCTTCTCGCGCCAAGTGTTTTCTCGCCAAATCGATAAATGCGCTAAATCTGGTAAACCTTCTGAATTTGTTCTCCAGTGAAGGAGAAGTCGTTTTTGACAAAAACCGCCAAATACGCAATTTTTCTAAATTTGGCGGAGAAGCGGCCGATTCGACAATTTCACCGATTTTTTTGTGTTTGATCATATAAATATAATGTAATATATTCCAAGCCAGTCGACTTTATTATGTAAAGGTGTATTGATTTTGTGATTTTTGATGTTGTAATGGCAATTGAAAATTTTGGCTTTTTGTCAAGCCATTGTTCAGTTAGGCACTTTTAACATCAAGAGAAATTCTGCATCTTCTTTTCTCAAGTATCAGAAAAACAAGAGAGAATTATCTGTTTTCCACATTCAAATACAAGGAAAAGCAGGAAAAAGATGTCACAGGAAAAACATAATCATATGTTCAAGTGAAGGGAAATATTACATATTTTTAGAGATAATTTAAATATTTTAGGGAAAAGTTTCAATCGTTCAGTAAGGCCCGTGTGATTAAGAAAAGCACGTGTAAGTTATTAAGAAATTCTTTTACTAGGAATCGCGAAAAAATGTCTCAAAAACTGAAAGAATTCTTTAAACGAGGAATTAATAATAAATATGTCAAAATATAGGTTTTAATTCTTTAATGCGAAACGAAATGAGACTTGTGTTTCTGAAAAGGAATTTTGTAATTATCCTTTCTTCCTTCCTCAACCGCACGACAGTCCAAGGGGTCCAAGACATCGCAAGGTGGGCCTGGCCTTCCTAAGAATTCCATTTTGGGATGTCCTGTCCTCAGCCTAACTTTTCCAGTTTCTGACATTAATAGTTTTCAGGCAATCGATCCACCTGAGTCTTAATCTTCCTCTTTTTCGAGTACCATAGGGTCCCTTTCGTGATTCGATTGCCATCCAATTTTATCAGTTATCCTGCCCATTTTAACCTCTGCATTGCAGTGAATTTATCTAGCTCTATAAAAAGTTTATAAATTTCTAAATTGGTTCTTCTTCTCCAAATATTATCAGATTTTAGACCTCCAAAAGTATTTCTTATCCGTAATTATGGTTTAGATAATGTGTGCGTGTGTGGGGGGCCGATAATTTAAACTGATATCTATTCATAATTCGATTCTCCTTTATTTGTAGCATCTAATTCATAAATCCTAATACCCTATTTCGAAACGCGTCTCAATTTATATTTTTCTAAGGCATTAAAAACATTACGCTATTATATTTATTACTGATTCTTTAGACCTTTAGATTTATTGGTGACTTCAAGAAGTACAAGATCATTAATAGTTTTCATCATTAATAGTATTCCCTTATCAATGATGTCGTTTTCTGTAAGTAACTAATTATTCCCTTTACTTTAACACGTGGCTGTATTTTTTATAATGCGTTTTTCCTTGTTCTTTCCCTGTATATAAAAACCTGATGTTTAAATAATTCCCTCTCTTGTATTTTGGCACTGTACGAGAAGCATGCTTAAATAAATGATGTGATCACGAACGAGTCCCTTAAATTTTTCGAACATGACCATTTAATCATCTCCAATCAAAATGCTAATTTTTCGCAGACAAATATAGTGTATATATATAATTAAAACTTTAAGTAAATATTTAGTAACGTAGATATCATATATCTATATACATGTAAGCCCTCATTCTCTATACATATATATAGCTCTATACATATATACATATATATATATATATATATATATGTATATACATATATAAATAGTTCTATACATATACACATATATATAGCTCTCTCTCTATATATATACATATATATAGCATTCTCTATACATATATATAGCTCTATACATATAAACATATATATATATATATACATATAATATGTATATATGTATATACATATATATAGCATTCTCTATACATATATATAGCAACATACGCGATAATTATATATATATATATATATATATAGCAGAAATTCGACTAAAAATATTTCATAAAGTAGATACTTGAAAAAAGAGAAACCTTTATTTCAGTTGTATTAATATCACAAATATCATTAATAGTATTGATAAATTTAACTATTTGTGGTAAATCTCACAAAAATGTTAG
>BMAV01023343.1:49794-61018 GCA_019973955.1 Trichonephila inaurata madagascariensis | reverse complement strand
ATTTTTTCGTATTAAAAGAATTTCGCGTTACGGGATATTACAAAAAAAACAAACATATTCTTCAAAATTAAGTTCAATAGAGTACATTTTATTCACATAAATTTGTATATATGCATGTATTTAATAAAACTCAATACAACAAAAACATTCACAAGAGCTTGATGAAATTTAATACAAAATTTTTAAGTTTTTTTAAAAAACAAAACATTTATTGAGTTTTTCAAAAAATATCTGATATTTTTCAATGGATTATCTTTTTTAACATCAAATTGTCAACAAATTAACCGATGTCGGCCATTTTGTTATTCACTTCAACATTGGAATATACGTCTAAATAACTGCGCATACTTTTTATAATGTTCCTCATTTCGGATGACGTGGGAACAGGAGCTGCGCTATTCAATTCATTTTTACCGTCGGAATCTATATCAATGATATTTTTTGAGCTTTTTCAACAAACTCCAAAATGTATTTGTCTGCCATATTTGGGGCTGTACACACATTATCAAAATCTACTGCAACGAATTCTTCCGATGATGCAGTAAGGCAGTCCAATAATATGTAAAACCATCTCACTTTCATTTCCCACCCCTCTTAAATCTCGAATGTTTCCCATATTTTGTTCATTCCCAGACGAGAAAACTTTTCGTGTTAAGCGATTTTCGTTTCTTGTTAAGAAAAAAAATACGTGAGACTGCACAGTAGTTTGTCGGCACCATTGTATTATTTCTTGTCAACCTATCTTTCGTCTTAAGCGTTTTCGTGTTAAACGTACTTCACTGTATCTGGTTTATTTTATACATTTCTAGAAAATTAATATGTATAATAGAGTTTACTTTTGTTTTGGGCCTATTTTTTCAAAGGTAATTAACTTAATCTTGTTTACACATAATCTGTTATGTCAATCGAAAACTTATGGGACCTCTGTAAAACATAAAAATAAAAATAGTTTTTTTTTTTGCATATCTAACGGCGTGTTTCTTACTATATTTATAATCTAAAGTACTAGAAATGATTGAGGGAGAAAAAAAAGTTTAAAAATTATTCAAGATTTTAAAATAACTATAAGGTTGTTATCTTTGTCGCCCAGCCGGTATAGTGGTTAGCGACGCTGACTGCTGTGCCGTTGAGACTGGATTTGAATCCCGGAGAAGACATGGATATTGGTGAATGTATAGTGCCTTCGCGGCATGGGGGTACTTTAAATAGCCTTCGAGCCGTAAGTCCTTTCGTGAGGTTGGTGGAAGGGGAAGAGAGGTGGGAGGCCCCTGACCACCCCCAGGGTGTTCTTCCTCTGAATTGGGGTGAAACCGAGCTAAATCATTCTGTCACCTGTATGGTGCTCAAAGCTACCGCTAACGACAGGCGTCACTTAACCCTTAACCATGATGAATTTCGTGGGCCTTGATCCAGCCTTTGCCGATCAGGTGGCATTGGTAACAACAACAGGTTGTTATCTTTTATTCGAGATCTTCAATTTCTTCTTAAGTTACCTTTCTTCATAGTTTTTTAATGGGTAAAGATTTTAATGCAGCAGTAAATTACAATTACTCCGAATTTTTTTAAAATTATCTTTTTATTACCTAGTATTTTTTTTTTTCTTTTAATCTGTGAAAGAGCTTGTATGTAAGATTTTTTCCTATATAATCCATATTTTTTTCCTGCAGTTACTGAATTAATTTGAGAAATAAAAATTAACTTTATATCACAATGTAAATGTGAATGCATGACATAAAAGCTCTAATTTAACCCATACTTTTTATTGCAAATTATTTAGTTTTCATTTTAGTACCAAATAAGATCGATATAATTTTTAATTTCAGGAGTTTTTATTTTAATGTCAGAGAATGCAGTTTCACTAGAGATATCTAATTCCCACGTAACTTTAATTGTGTGAGTGCGCGAGTGTGCACGTAAAAATTTCCATATCTTTACGTGAATCATGTCTCTCAAAAGCTAAATTCTATAACATGCGTAAATGTTTCGTGTTAAGTTTAAATTAAATATAAAAATTTTATTCTTGTGAAAAATTATCTTCAAGAATTAACATAAAACCCAATTAAAATGTAAAGAAACCCTAAAAAAGGAAAACAAATTTTTAAAAAGAAAAAAAAAGCCTTTTTAAACAGTTAAAAAAATCCTGGCTGAAAAACCATAAAAATTTGGCTGCATAAACTTGAAAATTTTCCAAGTATCTATTTTATTAACAATGTTAAAGTAAAAAAGTAGTGAAATCTTTTTATATTTTCTGAGATGAGAGATACCGAATTCATAAAATCAACTTTTGGGCAATTTTTTTCAGTGAGATACGGGGAAATTCAAAAACTTCCTTCTGTTTTTAAAATAAAAATTATACAATTACTTGTTTTCCTTATTTTATTAACTTAAAAGAAATTGATTTGAATGTCTATCAAAATCAGGATATGGGCTTTAATATAATTTTTTTATGTTTTATATTTTATTTCGTGATATTTATAATTTTTTTTAGGAAAGTTAAAGTCAGTTTCCATGTGAAATGTTTGTACCAAAAAAAGTAATTCAAAAATCTCTCTCTCTCTCTCTCTCTCTCTCTCTATATATATATATATATATATATATATATATATATATATATATATATATATATAGTGATGCTGTAATAAATTTATTAAGTTCTATCACAACAATGCCAACGGTCAAGATAAGTCGCCAAGTTGGCGATTCCCATTTCGCATGTGTCGTACGCTCTGAATTGGCAACCATGTGCTTCATTTCACTTTATGTCGCCTATACGGTTGCGACAGTACATTACTGCAAGCTCGCTCTCGCAGAAAAATATCGCAACGATTGCCTGGACTGGAATCGTTGCCTGAGAAGAAAGGCGTTGTCTCATACGAAGACTTATTAACGATCAACGGAACTAAATACTCAAGTTTCCGAGAAGTTGCAAGAGCTGCAGGTTTATAATAATCTGAAGACTTAATCAATGAAGTGTTGAACAATGCAGCTTCAGTGATGAGTTTAACTAAAGCGTAGCGCCAAGAACGAATTTTGCGAACAAAACCGCCAAATAAATAGAACTGTATAATACATGCAAATTACAATTTCAGCAATGAGAGCAACCCCCATTGTATAATTTGTACTACGGGGGCTGTGGTCCGTCGTTAGGTGGACAGAAATTACCCCACCCCCTTATTTTTTTTAACAAGTTTCGTTTATTTAATTCTTTCGGGTACGAAAATTTATTATTTGTTTGGAAAAAAGAAGAATGTTTGCAGACTCTCTTGAAAATCAGCAAAAACAATCAATAGTTCACATACACACACACACATTTATATAGAAATTTATATTACAATCTAAAGTCTTTTACTATAGCAACATGTTTTATTATGTAAAGTATATACATATAACATAAAATAAATGTAATTATATGAAAATGCAAATTTTTATTTCAAAAGGAAAACAATATTGCAGATTAAAATAGTGTAAAAAAATTATTGGATATGTTGCATTTTTTATATTTTCACGAGATTGGTATGCAGTTGAATTGAATATGAAATTGGAATGTTTGATTGTTTTGTTTTTTTGTTTCGACACGCCTTATTGTTGTTGTTACTAATGCCACCTGATCGGCAAAGGCCAGATCGAGGCCCACGAAATTCATCATTGTAAAGGGCTCAGTCGTTAGCCGTAGCTTTGAGCACCATACAGGTGACAGAACGATTTGGCTCAATTACACCCCAATTTAGAGGGAGAACATTCTGGGGGTGGTCAGAGGCCTCCCACCTCTCTTCCGCTTCCACCAACCACACGAGAGGACTTGCGGCTCGACGGCTATTTAGAGTACCCCCATGCCGCGCAGTCACTATACATTTATAAACATCCATGTCTTCTCCGGGATTCGAACCCAGTCCCTACGGCACAGCAGTCAGCGTCGCTAACCATTATACTGGATGGGCGACTCGCAACGCCTTAAAAAATAATTTAATTTTCTCTTTAATTTGCAATATCCCATTCGTTATATAAAAGAGCAATTTCTTTAAGCTTATATATATATATAAAGCTTTAAAATGTAATTTAAGCGAGATTGTGAGTGATTTAGAAAGATAAAGTATGATTTACAATGGTTTCTGTTCTGTGGAACATTTCTTCTCTTCTATAATTTACGATTATCTCGTAAAGTATTCACCTAAATCACCACTTCTAAAAAAATCTCTCAAAACAAAACTCATTGAGATCTATATTAAATAATCTGTTAAGAGTTAATTCGTTCAATATTAATACCGCATTCACTGATTATTCTGATATATTTTATAGGTTTATATATTGAACAAATGATTATGTATAAAAAGTAAAATGATTTTTATTATTCCTATTGATATGTTGGACAGGATACTGTCTGACACATTAGTAAATTACTATATTTATTTCACATTTCATCTGTGTGAAATGAAAAGTACTTCCTTAATAATGTTACTGAATACGTATAATTATTTTTTCAATATATATATATATATATATATATATATAATAAATGAAAATGTTCTGAATAATAATATATAACGTTTAATATTTTACACCGGTTTTTTCTCCCTCATTTTCCACTTTTTCTTTGTGGAATTTGGACTTCTGGAAATAAAAAAATAAACTTTGGAGACCATAAAATCTTGATTAACACTAAATTTCTTAGGAAGGTAAAATAAATGTCTTTATCCGTTGAGAAAAACAAGAATTACGAACAAAAAAAGGAGAACTATTTAACTTAGTACCTAAGTTGTATAATGATGCACTATTCATAAGCATTTCATGAGGTAAAACATAACTGTTCCTTAAATTTCTAGATTTTTTTATAACTTTAAACAAAAAAATATTAGAAACAGTACAATTTGAAGTTTAATGTATGTTACAGTGTGAACTTCGCATTCATTTTACTATGAAAAATAATGCAGAAAGAAATATAAAATCATTGCCGAAATACTCAGAATCTACGAGAGATGATTGATAAGTAAGGTCTCCCCCCAATAGTAATAAAATACGGTTCCGACAAGGTAAAATAAAAACAAAGGTATCAAAATTAAGGCAATTTATTACTCGTACATGTTGTAAACTCATTTCTCAATATATATTCATTACTAACAGCTACACATTTGTTCAATCGTCTTATACATTTCTTCATTCCGTCCATGTAGAAAGATTATAGTTGACTGCGTATCCATTTGCGTACAGCTGCCTGAATTTCGGCATCCGTTGAGAGCAACCAAAAGTCCGACGGTGCCAAATCTGGGCTGTAAGGAGGTTGTAGAACCACTGTGAATTTCACTTTTTCCATGACGTTTTGTGTTTGTGCGCTGCAGTGTGGCTATGCATTGTCGTGATGCAAAAGAAAAACGTTTCTTTCCGGTCTGATTCTGCGGATGCATTGCTTGAGTAATCATAATGTTGCACAGTACTTGTCGGAATTCACTGCCAATTCTTTAATCAGAAATTCCGAGTACACACTCACCACTTGCATCCCAAAAGATGGTGAGCATAACTTTTGTTGTTGACATTAAAGTTCTGAATTTCTTGACACTCGGAGAACCAGGATAACGATATTCCATGGATTGCCTCTTGTTTTCTGGGTCATAATAATGAATCCAGGATGCCAAAGTTCAGGCAGCCGTGCACAAATGGATACTCAGGCAACCAGGACAAATGCGAAGCTGTTATTAGTGACTATGTTGAGAAATGAGTTTACAATATGCAAAAGTAATAAATTTCCTTCATTGTGATACCTCTGTTCTTATTTTGCCTTGTCGAAAACTTATTTTATATTATTGGAAACCTTACTTATCAATCACTCCTCATAGCTGATTAATAAGGTGACCAATCCTCCTCCTTTAGGGATGACAGTCCTTCTTTTATCGATTCTGTCCTTCTTCAAAAAGTGTCCTCCTTTTCAATATTTTAAAACTAATCTGTTAATCTCTATATTCAGAGATGCCAGACCGAACTGTTTCGTGTCATGTGCTGGTACTGTATGAATTATCGGAGATGTTAATGTATTTTGTACATAATCATACGTCTATTGTCCTCAAAACGATTCAAAAGATTAATATTGAAGATATTTCAGCTACAGAAGTTAAGTCTTATTTTGAGCGATTTTATCCCATCAATAAGAACCACGATTCTACGAATTCTAAGAATAAAATAACTAACGAGAAAATTAATGCCATTGTGGTAAAAGCGTGGGGTGCTCGATATATATAAATTGTTATAATTTCTTATTACACTCTATAACAAAAAAAAAAAAAAAAAACACCCGACGCACCAAGAGCGAATTGTCCGACAGAGACAAAAATTGGTGGGTAGTAAGATTACGTATAGAATAAGAAATGATTAAAATTTCAGAAACATTGAATGATTTATTTCAGAGTTACATAGTTACAAAGTAACGAGCTCAATAAGGAGATGACGCTCCTCTAGCCCGGATGCAAGCTGCCACACGACGTGACATAGAGTTATAAAGCATCCTGATGGTCTCTTGCGGTATTTATTGCCAAATTTACCAACATTCCGTGGTAGATGCAGTCGCCTTCCCATCATATCCCAGACATGCTCTATTGGAGAAGGATCTGGCGATATGGCTGGCCAAGGAAGTGTTTGATAAGCTGTAAAACAGTTCATAGCAACACGTGGGGTATGGGGTTTGGCATTATCTTGCTGAAAAATAAGGCCGGGATGCAGCAAAAGGAGCGCTAGCAAAGCAGTTCTCAGAATGCCGTAGACGTACCAATGTGCTCTAAGTGTGCCTCTAATGACGATCAAAGGGGTCCGGCTTCAAGAGAAATGGCTTCTCAGACTATAACTCCTTATTGAAGGCCTGTGTGGCCTGCAATAGTGAAATCAGGATCGGCACGCTTGCCTTGGCCGTCTCCAGACATGTTTCGATGTTTGTCAGGACACGGAAGCTGAATTCGTCGCTAAACACTATACATCCCCAGTCAACATGATTCCAACCTGTTCGAGCCAAGTACCACTGTAATCTGGCTAGACAGTGTGCAGGCGTGATTGGCACTTAACTTAGCGGTCTCGGTACGAGCGTAAATTTCGATCTGTCAGACGTCTGTGAAGGGTCATAGTGGACACTCGTGTGCAGGTTGCACGTCTGATAGTTGATAACGATGAATCTAGCACTGTGGTAGCTGATCTGACAATCAATCCGTCCTCCCGATCTACTGTGGTCCTAGGTTGACCGCTACCACCATGATGCTAAAATCTGCCACTGTCCACTCATTCTTGCCAGCATCTTCTAATGGTCGCATCTCTTCGACCCAAATGACGAGCGATTCTCCGATTTGCCCAACCTCCCTCTTTCAGTTCAACGATACGACCTCTTTCAAACTCTGACAGTTGCTCGTGCTGAGCTCGAATCCTACGGCGATGGATTTTTTTCAGTTGTTCAAAGGTATCCTAAATCTCAATGCAACAGAAATTTTCACCATCAGATTGAAAATCGCTTTTTATAGACACCTGCTGAGTGCGCAGTTCCGATGCGCTGTAGCTCCCGCTATTCATTCGTTGGACACCAAAATTCAATCATTTGCATGGTCAGTGGAAATGTCTTTGCATGCGAATTTTTTTTTACAATCGGGCAACTCCTTCTTGGTGCGTCGTCTTTTTTTGTTATAGAGTGTAGTTCTATTCCGAAATGCTGAGTTAGTGTAAAAATGTAGTACTAAGACCCCACGCTTTTACCACAATGACATTAATTTTCTCATTAATCATTTTATTCTTATATTATTATTTTTTACTTTTTAGTACGATTCACTATAAAAGCGTGTTTTTTAATTTTTTTAAAACTATAACTTATTTTCCATTTTTTAGTTCGATCTGCAATAAAAACGAGTTTTTTTTTTTAAATTTTTTTAAATTATCATTAATTCATTGATGAATTAATCTTAAATGCGTCATTTTTTAGAATTTGGAACAACCATTGGCATCCTATCAGTACGTCGATATAGCCTGGTTGGCAAAATGTAAGATCAGCTAAGTTAAGAAATCTGAAAGAGCTGTTTAAAATATTTAATGCGGAAGCAAGTGAAAAGCTAATATTTTTCACTAAAAAGAGCTCAATATTCTCTCTGAAACTCATCTTTCCCTTTTTTAACACATATAAAGAAAACATTTGTATGAACCATGAGCGTTTTCGATTTAGTTTTGTAACTTACTCTTTTAGTCGCCAAATCTGAAAATAGGATCTGGAATTAGTCACTAAATCTGGAAATAGGACCTGGAATTAGCCGCCAAATCTGGAAATAGGATCTGGAATTTGTCGCCAAATTTGGAAATGGGAATTCGTTAATCCTGATGAAGACAATGGAACAAAACTATTAAATTATTATACTGTTATCGGTCCATGGCAAGTGCGCCAAATTTCGAATTAATTAAACTTTTAAAGTGAGTAAAAATCGAGTTCAAAGATTCTGTTACATACAGGTGAAGCTAGTAAAACCGTGTTAAAAACATCTCTGTCACTGCACAATAAAACACTTCATTTCAGACGATGAATAAAAATGTTATTCATCTTATCATGAAAAAAAAAAAAATTCAGTATTTCTTTTCAAATTTTAAATCTCCTTAATTAGTAGAATGAGAGAATTAATATATCACAATGTATTATCAGAGTATATTATTGTATTAGATCGCTTACTTGATGATTACATTAATTTTCTTATTTTATCTCAAAACTGATATCGTGTTTGAACGAGGAAATAACGGCTTATAAAAGATAGAACCCGCACCTAGAGTAGATGATATTCTAATTACCAATGTACAGATAACGAATATTCCACGTGTGGCTTTAGATTCGATATAAAACACAAATACCTGTGTGCATTTTTTTTTTTTTGAACATAAATATTTTTAAAAAATGCTAGATTGAAAATATTATATAGCAAAATCATTTAAGATTCTGTTTTTTTAACAGAATTTTTTTCGCCTTTAAAAAATAATTAAGAATCAAAATAACAAATGGAAATAAGAAATAAAATACGGTAGTAAATTTAAAATAAACTTTTTTAATCTCAGGTCCCTCGAGTGAGTGAGAGTTTATTAAAGTCGCACTATAACGAAACATGAGGGCTATTGGAAGAATGCCCAAAGCTCACCCGAAGAGGGATTTAAGCTGGGGTCGGCAACCTATGGCACGCGTGCCACATGTGACACACGTTAAAATTCTCAGTTTTACGCTGTACCACCCTGCAAATTTGTCAATTTTTGAATAGATGGAAGTTAGTAAATTTGTAATAGACCTCTTATTTGATAAACATTTTCAGAATTATCGACATTTACAAAATTACGAAAAAATCTGAAAGATAGCTTCTAAAGATAAATTTATAGCTATTTTTTTAATGATTGAACGTCATTGTTGTAGAGATTTAATTGTTTGAAGAAACAAAATTGCATGTACTCTGCTCTTTTCGCTTTTGGTTCTACTGTGATCTAAGTAAAAAATCTTTCCTCATTCGAAAAATATTTCGAGTCCACAAAGAAATTGGTTAACAAATCAGAATCGTGTCAAATTGAAAGTCGCAAATTACACCCTTGATTTTGTGAGATGAAAATAAAGCGGTGCAAATATTAGGTTCGCATTAAAATTTTCTCTCTCTCTCATTTTTATTTGTTTTTATTTAACTATAATGAAGGGAAATACTTAAATTTTATGTTGTCTATTTCCTATTTTAATAAATATGTTTAAAAATGCATAACATTTGTACAACTTTTTTGTTTTCGTGGAAAAACTAGTTATACTTTATGTTATTCACACATTTTTATGTTAAGAAATATCATTAAATGATGCAAAATTAATGCATAGTAAAACTGTAAATCTGTATTATTGACATGTATTCTCTAACTATACATGCATTATGAATGGGAGTTGTGAATTGCTTCAAAACTATTCTGAGTGGAGCTACAAACCGATCCCTCGGGAAACAATCCCCGCCGCATTTGCATTTTAAACAGCACAGAAGACAGCAAAATAACATTACAAATATAACGGTAACTGCACGATATACATACGCATACATAATACAAAGCAACGGACCTCGTAATTTTGAACCTCGGTCAAGCGATGAGGACGACATCTCAGTTGGCACTTTCGTCTCCAAACTACCACACCACGCCAAAGGGAGGATTTTAATCGTCGACAGATTTAACATGCATCAGTGCCTCCCTGATCTTCAGTCGCACCAGGATTCGAATCCACGGCACACAGTTCACGAGTTCGTGACCATAACCACTAGGTTACCGCGGCCACCTCATGTCCCTTTAAGGTATCCGACTACGTTCGGAACCGTGATTTTAAATAAGCGCATAAATGGATAAATTTCATGATATTTAGTGTCACTTACAATAGATTAGAATACATGTATAAAATTGTTTTAAAAACATTTTGACAAAAAGAATAATTTAAATACAATATTTCGGCAAAAAATTAACTTTGAATAACCTTTTTTTTAAAATGTTCTCCTTTTGTGAAAAATGCTTCTATTATAATATTTTGCCTGTATATAGCTCAGACCTCTGTACAGAGGCTCAATTATGATTTTTGAAAATTTCACATTATTTTCAAAGTTACAACCCATTGAAATATAATTACCGGCGTTTTTTTCTTAAAATTTCTCTCCTCTGTTGTCGTAAAACATGGATAAAGTTATATATTTCAAACATTCTAGTTGAGCCTCTGTACAGAGGTCTGAGCTATATACAGGCAAAATATTATTATAATAGAAGAATTTTTCACAAAAGCAGAATATTTTGAGAATGGGTCATTCTATGTTCATTTTTTGTCACACTATTGTACTTAAATAATTTTTTTTATTGTAATACTATTCTTAAAACAATTTTATACCTATGTTCTACTCTAAGTGACACTAAATATCATAAATATTATCCATTTATACGCTTTTGCAAAATCACGGTTCCGAACGTAACCTTAAATCATATTTCAAAAGAAAATTTATGAAGAAAATATGCTTTTTTTTTTTTACTTATTCGTACGAATTAGCAAAATAAGCAAAAAATAAGCGATTACAACAATTTAAAGAATTTCACATTATATAAAAACGATGAAGTTTTAAAATTAAAATTTTTAAATAAATGTTTTAAACAACTCGATTTTAAAAATGTTCTACCAAAATAATATTGTTTTTTGTAAAAATAAAATACACTTAAGCAATTGAACTATTTTTAACTGTCAACC
>BMAV01023343.1:0-36272 GCA_019973955.1 Trichonephila inaurata madagascariensis | reverse complement strand
CTAAATGTAATAGAATTTTTTTGTGTTACTGAGTTATTATTTCGAAATAAAAAAAATATAATTTTTTCAATAAATTGGTATATGCAATGTGCTGCTCCAAACAAGAATTTTTATTTGACGGGATGTAAAAACTTCTCTCTTTTATGATAAACTTCACTTACTACTTTATTTGTTAATTAGATTAAAACCAAAAACCAAAAAAATCATTCATTTTAAAGTTAGTTGTTATAAATTTAACCCAGTAGAGGGGGGAGTAATATTTGGTCTCAATTCACTTCTTCTAACAAAAAAAAATCAAATCACGAATATAACGATACAAAAAATAGGATTCATTATGAATATAATTCATTTAAAAAAGGCGTAAACAAAGATTTGCCAAACACTTGAAACAGGTCCTTTCTTGTTTACCTTACTTGCAGGTCTCCATAAAAAGCAATTACATTCTCTATCATTCCAACTTTATTGAGAATACTAAATGTTCCCTATTTTGATAAATTATCTAATTAATTTTTATCATATCAGCACAAAAGAATAGCCATATCATCCACATCAATGGAGTTAAATTGATCCTAGAAGTCAATGCTATGTATAGAAAAAATTAAACTTTGCCTTCATGACCTTAAAATTCCTAAGATAACTTTAGTTATAGCTGTATGCTTAAAGTTATCGAGGGTATTTTAAAGGATCAGTTGTAAAATCCTTCCAGATATCATAATATACGCATTGCACCTATTAATAATGCTACAGATTTTAACAGGACTTTTATAAAATTTAGGTGTTAAAAAAATGAGCACACAGATTTTTTTTATTCAATATTAAAACCAATTATTACTCGTAGTTTCTCTATTACTATTCTCTGATTTTTGAAATGTCTCTATTCTTAAAATATCCTTATTTAGCAATTCAGTAGTAATATTTAAAATAAGTATAATTTTCAGGAACCTTAAAACATACAAAATAACCGATTTCTTCTGTAAATTCTCTATATTCTCAGATCTCTATACTGAATCTCATTTACAACCTTTAAATTCAAATTCATTATTTCACTCAGCATGTGAGATCTGAATTGATCAAAAGTTGCGATAGACACTCCATATGCAATAGAAGCCTATAGGTAAAATGTATTCAAGTTAAATATGATCTAATGAATTAATTCTAACTAGAGAACATCAGTCTGAAGCCAGTATTTTTATACATAAAATTTCTTCGTAATTGCCCCTTGACTTTTTTGAGGTCACCCGTCACGACATGTTGATGGTAATCATCAATATATTCACTGTATAAACTACATCTACATCCTTCGAACTAAGTAATTCCGAAATGGGATTTTAATTAAAAATCCCCCTGCTTAACTTTCTGTTACATTTAATGATTTTTTAATATTTTTGTATAATTGGGGGGAAAATAATGATACTTTGGAAATAACAGAAACTTAAGGTAAATAAAGGATTTATTCATGAATTATGCAATGTGCAATATTCTGTGGGGGGATCTTCACCAGCGTAATGTCCATTGTATGCATAAGAAGTTAATAATGTCTCGAATAAATAAACTTCTTTTTGTGCAAATTGCAACACCACGAAGGAATCATACGAATTAGAAAATGGCATTTAATACACAATCGACTATTGATATAACTAAATGATTACAATTCGAAAGCAAGAAACAATATTAATGTTTCAAAATAAAAATTAAGTGTATCCACCACGCACTGTAATAAGTGCTTCTAAACGACGCGGCACGGAGTCAAACATATTTTTAAAGTTTCCACGGAGAAAAACTTTCATACTGTTTGTATGACTACCGCGTTCATCTATTAAAGCTATACGGTGAGGATCACGAGCAAGATGCCGAAAAAAAATTCTATTCATGTTCGACAGATAACATATTCGGGAAACACATAGGTCAGACATAAATCTGTATTCGTTGCTTTGAAAGGAAGTATAACATTTTCTTTCAATATATGTGTGTGAGGGGACATGTCCTTTTGCCTTGTAGAAAGGAAATAGTTTCGGGCTCTGAAGAGTACTTCACTGATGTGCCGATTGCTGTTAAGATTACCAGCAACTCGTAGGAGTTGAGATCGTTTAGGACAAGCAATCGCACCCCAGACTTGACTCTACATTTTCGTACAGTATGGAGTTTGACAAGGCACTCTGGAAGGTAGCGTTCTCCGACATAGCATTTAAAAGGAAAACACACACAAATTAAAGTGAAATTATTCGGAAAAACAACTTGCTGGAAATCAACACCTATATCCATAGGCGTCGTTAGTTTAGCATAAGGGGTATACATAAGTTTTGTACGCAGCCCATGCTGCAACAGATTGATGAAGCAGACACTGACAAACCTGCAGCAGTTGACTAATCTGCCAGTTCTCTACATGAAACTTAGTGGTACTCCAGTGCCGCGCAGAAAAAGTGTCTTTAATCCGAGTGGTGACTATTCCTTCCCGGAGTTGAGAGCTGTCCGATTCTCGTCGTTATATTGCTTCCAAAAGTGCATCTCTGTACTACTGTCACACTGAATACCAGGAACTATTGCATAAGACCATTTTTCTTCATGATTATTATTCTACGTTCAAGCTCTCTAAGTAGGTGAAATATTGCCCTTCTTCGTTGAAGAAGCATACATGCGATTCACGTAACATTTACCATTAGTAGATTGCCATCAATAATCATACACGCCTTGTTACAGCTGTCTATTTATGCCGGTACAAAAGCCATTCAGATGTTACTACTTAGTCCACAAATATTCAAAAAGTCTGAAATTTTTAATTAATATTTATTTTTTTTAGTTAGCAACACTATTGAAAGTTCTGACACTAATGCTCTTTTTATCAAAATAAATGAAACTTTTTTCCATTGGTGGAGTATTTTAATAAATATTTTACTTAGAAAATTCAGTGAAGTATTTTAAATTTTTTAAAGAATATCTGCATAAATGACAACAAAAACTTGTAAAAATATTCTTCTTGAATTTATAACAATCTATCAAAAATAGTTGCCAAGAAAATGTGAAAATGTAGTAATAGTCAAAAGAATTTGATTAGCATCTATCTTTAGTGACAACCATCATGAAAATATTTTATTTAGTTGTCATTAAATCATTTGTGCCTAGTAAATTTTTAATAAATTTGTAAAAAAGCACGATGAAAATACATTCTTAAAAATTTCATGAAGCTAATTGCAATCGCTGAGAAAAAAAACACGATACTCAGTGTAAGAACTAACAATGGGATACGTCGCATGACTGCTATCAGACTATCATAGGAGATGTAATTGCAATTCATTTTTTATTGACACTACATACCACCCGAAAATTCAAATTCGTACTCAATATTGTTGTTTAAATGTTACAGTGTACAATATCTGTGCAGTTATAACTGTTAAACTCAATTCAAATATATTTTATTCTGTTTTTGAGTAACTTAATATTTCGGTTACAACACCACACTAAAAGAGCAGAATCTGCTTAATTATTAAAGCCCATAGTTTGGTTACAATGTTTTCAGAAAGTTCTCAAATATTTGACTAAAGCAATATTTACGTAACACATTGTTAAACTAATTATTTGCTGATAGGTAATATTGATTTGGCTTTGTTTAGTAATTACTTTATGCTGCTGAAGATCGTGGCTTTTCACAGGGGAATTAGACAAAGCTATTTTTTTTCTCTTTCGGAATATAAATACACACACACGTGACTCTTAATTTCATTTCCTAATACCTCCAAACCTTCCGAAAAAATATATTCTTTAGGTTTGTTATTTAGATTTTTATCACTTTTAACCTACCTTAAAGTTTCGCCTCATTCACAAAATTAACTACAATTGAAAAAGAATTGAGTAAATAGGTTTATTTACTGATACACGGTATCCATTAAAAAGTAACGTTTTATATTTTCGGTTCAACATATGTAAACCTATCAGCTGAGTTTCTTACAGAAATTGCAGCTTATTTATTTGCATGTATTTGTTTAACTACCGAATGAAACAGATTTTCAGAATTTTAGTACATTTTAGAAATACAGAGAAACATATTACAATTCTCCAATTTGAGAGACTAAAATTTCTAAATAAAATCTGATTTTGTTTGGGATATGCTTTTCCGATTTAATTCAACTTTCAGATCAATACCAAAAAGCATCAATTTCCGTTTGATTGTTTGTTTGTTTTTTAAATTTCTAAATAATTTAATCTAGAAATTCATAGCTCCCTGTAAAATTAAATTTATACGATATTCGGAATAAACACTTTTTTAAAAAAAAAGGAATAAATTTAATCTATCTCAGTAGGTGGATTTTATACAAATTGTAATTACATTAATCAGTGTGTGGGCTTTCAGATATTTTTTTTTCAAAAAGAGACCAAACAATTTTGCCTGATTTTCGTCAAACATTACGTTATGATCTAATTTTGGAGTTCATATTCCTTTGTTCTCTGTAGTAGAATTAGGATCTTTTTTCAAATCATTGATTGCAAAACCCTAATGTTTCTGAAAATCACAAAAAACTTTTTTAGGATATTATTAAAGAACAGGCAATAGCTTACGAACTAAAGATGTTTTTTGATGTATTGTATTGCATCATGAAAGAGTTGATCTATCTTTAAAAAAAATGTATGCATGCTACCTGGAGAGATAGATGTTTTATTTTAGAAATTTTATTCTCTCTCTGCTTATGAAGAAGAAGCATGACAAATATTATATATACAAAGCCCAGAGAAAAGTTAATAACATTTTATTCAATATATTAATTAAACGTAACAATAAATTCCAGGAATAACAATTAAAAAAACTAAAATTCTAAAATCTTAAACATTAATACAAAGCAATTAAATCTACATTCATTCATGAATATTTTTGTATAAATCTCTTTTAAACTACAATTAAAGAGAATTTTTGAAATAGAAAATGTATTGTAAATTTTACAAATTCCTTTAGAGGAGAAAAAGACTCCATTTTACTATTTCAATAAATAAAAAAAAATGCTTAGTAAAAATATTATAATTTGTATAAATAAATAACAAATTACACCTAAAAATAATATTGAAAGTTATTTACAGTAATTTTTATATCATATTTTGCTTATATATGGGATCGATACGTGACTCGTATTCAATTAATTTGTAAACAAGAACAGATAATATATGGTTGATTGTAACTGCATAAGAAAAATGCGGTTTATATAATATATATCTAAAGTTTACATCTATAATAAGTAATAATAAATATTTAAATTTAAATTCCTGCATAGATGGGTGTTCTATTTCAAGATATATAAGAAATTCTTAATTTTAAATTAATTTCTTTTTCATTACTAGCTAAAATAAACGAACAAAAAAATACCATTGATGATAATTTTAAAAAAAGCCCAAATATTAGAAAAAAAGTTATATGTAATTTATTTTAATAACTAACTACAGTCTCTAACATTTTATTTCTGAGAATCTGCTCGTTTGATAGTCCCGAATGCAAAGTTTCACAAAGGGATATAATTTATTAAAAAATAAATAACGTTACTTATCACTTTAATTCACTTTTGTTTTAAAAACTGAATCTTAAAGTCCTTAAATCTATAAATTAAAACAAAAGACTGCTCGATATCGGAAGATTTTAAGATTTAGAGCGAGAGAAGTTTGAGATATAAATCATCGTCCTTCGCAGGTGCAACATAAACCACTATCTTTTGCCTAAATTAAATAATGCACCAGCTGCTATCTCAACACTGCTTTCAAAGGGTGGGAAATAGTTTTGGTAATTGGTAATCACCAATTTCTATAGCTTTATTCAAAATTTAATTTATTTTGCTTATACGTAAATTATCTTTTAAGCCTTTTTTTCTGGGTTTTTTTTTCTTTGAAAAGCTTTTTTTTTTTCATAAAGCGGAAAAAAAGTTATCTCAACCACAAGGAAATGGTTATTAAAGTTTCCATATCAGTATCAATTAATATTTACGAACTAAGATAAGCAGAAAAATCAAGAATGTGTGGTTTATAATGTATCGAAGAATAGTTATTTAATAAAGAAAATTCAGAAAAAAATTCGAAAATATCTCTAATTTAGTTTTAAAGAAAAAGAATTTTTTTCTTTGAATATTTCTTATTAGTGGGAGTGTGACTTGAGTATTTAAGTAAGTTATATAATTATAGAAGTCATACATCTCTTAATTCTCAGCATTTCTTTTTTTTTTTTTTTTTTGCTTTGTTGAATCATTAACTTTCAAATATAAAGAAAAATTTACTATTAGGATACAAATGTGTTACTATGTATGATAAATTATTCAAATAAATGTAGCAATATAAATATACATATTTCTCAAAAAGATATTCTGCTGTTGAAAGAAAGGTAATAAATTTAATTCCAGCTCAGTTAAAAATGGTTCATTTTGATACTGTTATTACCAGAAGATGGTTGTAAATGTTTTGGTAACATCGAAAAACATTTCTTATACTTATAAAACATTATATCACAAAATATTATTTCACAGCTAATTTTGTACTGTGAAAAGTATAAATTATTATTCCAATAGTAATTAATAAAGATTGATGCTGATTGCTATATTGATATAATGTTCAAGCACATAATGTTATGGGTTAAGCATTAAAATCATAACGGGTGCATTCACAAGCTAAGTTATTTACTTGTTTATATGTTTTTCACTTAAATTATTTTGTGTAACTGATCTTTTGTCAAAAGGTATTCTCGGTCTTAGCACATAAAGAAACTAACTAGTTTTTTTTAATGTTTCCATAACACTTTCTTCTGAATATTATTCTACAACAATTTAAATTAAAATAAAAGGCATTCCTTAAATTAGTTCAAGCTTTACTCTGTAGATATATCAGCAACACATTTTAAATAACGCATACAACTCATTGGAAAATACATGCAAATGATTCATTCTATTACATGGCTTACAAAATATAAACTAAGTTTTAATGCCAATGAGGAGCCTACTTGACATATTTATGATTTTAGATTAACAAATTTATAATGTAACTTTGACTTTAATTGACAAGCAGTACTTGTATGGAAAGCTATAAGACCATAACGTAATATCGTATGAGTTAAAATTGTAATCATAATAAATTACAAGTAGAAAACAAGTAGTAATATATATAAATAAACAAAAACAAACAAAAAATAATCTTAAAGTAATTTTGTAATACGTTTGTCCTACAAAATATGTTTGAATTATGGATAAAGAAATATTCTAAGCATATGCTTTCGCTCACACATAATAAATGTGCAGGAAAGTAATTTTGTTTTGTTTCTCCTACCAACTGTAGTTTATTTATATGCAGACATTTTTTTTTAAATGTAATTTTAATTAATTCTGTTAAATTGTATGTATTTTTTTTTATTCGTAATTAAAAAGTTATCGTGTTAAAAAAGTATCATTTTTACTTTTATGAGGTAACTGTGTTTCATAAAATTTTATGTCTTATATAAATAAACTACTGCCTTCTCCTTAATTAAGTTTATTAGGAAAAAAAAAAGTACTAATTATATATATATATATATTTCCATAGTGAAACGTAAAATTTTTTCATGAATTTTTATAAAACATATGAGTAAATAATATTCAAAACTTAAATCTTGCAGAGCATTAACTTATATATCTCTAATGGCACTTTCTGCTTGTAATTTTAAAAATAAAACATGGTCGCAAAATAAAATAAATTCTAGAATAGCTTTTCCCGCAACGGGAATTCATGTGCTATTTTCACTCCAGTCACGTTATAAATTGATCCTCTATGAAAAATATGATATCAAGCGACAAATTTTTCCTTTACAATCTATTGAATGAATAGATTTTCAAAAAGACGACAGTTCTGGACTCTCTTGTGACAGTCTTGGGGGGGGGGTAAGTTGTTTGTTTTGAAACATTGTTTTGCTCTTATAGAATTTTTACACAATTATGTAACAATGTTTCATAAGAACAGTGTAATTATCTTTTTTTTGTAAATAAATTAATAATGCTTAAAATGTTAAAAAATATATATTGGATCGAAAAAAGTACTTGATTATATGTTCTTGAGTGTGTTCTGTGAGACAAAAGGATTATTCACCTTCAGCTTAAACCTTTACAAATGTTTAATGTAGTACGAAATGATAAAAAAATAAATTATATATTTTTTTATTAAATTACCAGTCCTTAGTGCAGAAATATTGATAAGATTAACTGAGATTTGTGTACTTTCCTTTACAGAAAAATATATGTTGTTTGTTTAATCTATGGAATAATTTCAATAAAAAAGCTTAAATGCTGATCTACAGAAGGGAATAGGTAATAAAAGGGTAATAATAGGTAACTAATAGGTAATTAAACTTTCTAAATCCATTAGGTATTACATAAAGAATCCCGTCTGTTTTTCAAGAAAAACAAAGTAAAAAGTGTAGTTTCTTTTTTTTCCATAAATTCACCCCTCTTTGGAACTTACTTATGAGCAAGTTGCAATTTTTTACATCCATTCTTACAGACATGACTCTGAATTTTTTAAATTTAATTTTTATAAAATATTATTGAAGTATTATTCAAAATCCACACTTTTGTACTTGAAAACTTGATCGGAAAATATTTAGCAAAATATAATCATAAGAAAAGACAAAATGATTTCAAATACATTCTCTCAGTGCCAAATTGCTAATAAGTTAATTTCTCTGAACTTGTCTCAGTGACAAAATAACACATGATCGAGGACTGAAAGCTACAAAATTATTTATGCTTATTTAGTGGTTTTATATAAAATATACACGTTAAATGAACATTCTTTTTTTTTCGTTTTTCAAAGCCCTATTCAAGGAAATTGTTCACTAATTTTTACACATTGTGAAAGAGAAAGAAACAGCATATGACATATCAATTATGTTAATAGAAATGTTGGAAGAAAATTATATATTATTATAGGATTTTCTTGGATAGGGCCATCATAAAACTCCTAATATGACCAGTAAGTATACTCTATAACAAAACACACGACGTATAAAGCAGTCTTCTGAATGATAAATGAATTAGATTTTATGTTCATACATTGAAAATGAGACGGTGATACTATCATTGAAATAGGATGTTTTATTCAAGAAATATAGCTAGACGAGGGAAAAATAATAATGTTTTAAACAATGGCAATAATGTGTTGGTGGTGCATAACTCTGAGGTCCAGTTCTCAAATGGTAGCATATCGCGCTTCCCCGCCACAGGTCTGAGTTCTATTCCTAGACTGGGCAAGGTCGACTCAGTGTTCAATCCTTTCTGCAGTGGGTCGATAAATGAGTACCAAGCTTCCTTGGGGATCTAAGCACTGGGGATCTCGCTTCAGACTGACCACCTGATCGAGGCATCTGCTCATGCACCTCAGCGCCCAATGGTCACGTATACTGGGATGGGCACAGTAGACCCTGGTCCTTAAGGGTTGTAGTGCCACTGAGTTTGACTTTTAAGGTGCGTAACTAAAATGCACTAAAGGTGAGCAGTTCATCCACGAACTGTGGGTGAATTAGTAGTTGAACTTTTTTTAGATTGCTTACTATACGCATTCTCATTGGAAAGTTAGAACACTGCGATTCATATTCGACAGTGCCTACTAATCAGATAATTGGCCAATTTTGTCAGATAAATATCCAATTTACAAAGTGTACAAAAAACATGAAGACATAATAAAGAAAGGCGTGACATGTCTGGGTGAAAAATTTCTTGTTGAAATGTAAGCCCAAGGATTCGAGACAGAATCGGAAACATTACGTAGAATAGAATTTTATCAACGGAACTTCGTGCTGAAAGGGTAATATGGATGACTGTCAAAGGCTGTCAAATATCAAATAAAATGACACACTATAAAGTAACTGTTGATGCTTGGGGTGTGTAGCAGATAATTACACAGTTCTCCTAGAAGTCTACAAATGCGTCTTCTCCTGCATAGTTGCTCATTTCAAAATAATATCCATCACTCAAAATAATTTTACTTCCCTTCGTGAGATTGGAGATTGAATGCGCCTGGCATCACAACAAAGGAGCCAGGCAGTGCATACTGGTACGAGGTAGTCAATGCATTGCTTGTCGGGCCTCAATCCCCTTTCGCTTAGTCGATTACATTTCCGATAATAAAATATGAGCTTTATTTTATGGTACATCTTTCATTTGTGTTACAACACACATTGAGTGGAGCGAAGTATTTAGGACTGTCGAATATTTGTGAGTTTAGTAGTGTTAGATAGATGTTAATGAGAGCCCGCGCTCGTGATCGATATTGTATCTTTAAAGTCTTGTCACCGAAACCCTATTAGAGGGTCTGATGTACGCTAAACTTTTTAAGCCACAAATTTTTAACTTTGGAAGGGTTTTGGAAGTATACGGAGTGGGATGCACAAACTCGGATGTTTTCCTCGACATTTGGCCTTGACCTCTAATTACGAGATCCACCACCAATATCCTTGGTGTATTTTTAAAATGCTACTTGCTAAAAAATAAGTTTTTCACGAACAAGATTCAACAAACCAAGTATAATTAATACTTGGGATAATTTCACCACTCCAACTAGATATCTATATATTATTGTAGCTTTGCTACATTCCGGATTTAATTTTTCAATTTTCTGCAAGGTGGCACCACTATACATTTAGGATGTTCATAAAAATGCATAATTCACACCATGCACATGGGCTACATCTGCTGCTATGGCATATTCTTGAAATTTCCCTCTACCAACAAAAATATCTCCCCCTTCATTACACGTTTCACCCAGGCATTAAACCCGATGCGAACATATGTGCGTAATTCAAAACTAGTGTATGTATTTACGATAAACTCGCTAGGCCTTAGCTTCTGGGGTATAGATAAGACGTCAGTTTTTCCCTTAAGGTAAAACGCAGCCTTTGAATATCAGAACCATCATACATTTAATGATAACAAAAAAATTATTATTTGTATACATAAAATGAATTTGTAATGAATCAAACTGAGTTTCCTCTTTCTTGAAACAATCGCATTAATTGAATACATTTAAATGCAATCACTTACCGAAATCAATAAAAATTGAAACGCTTTTACAGATTTTAAAACAAAACATGAATCCGATCAAATTAATGATTTTAGTTCGTGGCTATCTCCAAATCAAACTAAAGCTTATATATATATGTTTGATAAAGATCATAAGTCTCCAAAATAAGAGAAAACCATGCTAGAACTATAAAAATTAATTTATTTACAATAAGACATAATTATAATGAAGGCTTCCTCCCTGCACGCTGGGGAAGGCGAAAATGTGTTATCGCCAAGTACCAGAGAGAGAGTGTCTATTTATATCCAGATTGATTATTGCTACGTGTCAGACTCACCCATAGTGCTATTTGAAGTTAATAGTACAATTTGAGTGTTAAAAATATAATTGCATTCAGTTCAATGTTTTGCATGACTTTATATTAAACTTATTCATATCCCTCAGCTTTGTATATTCGACTAAACCAATATGTCTGTGTATACCATTACATAAAAGCAGACCTACGTCATATGCAATCTCACAATTTTACTAGTCATTGAAATGTAACTGTTTTTCCACGGTAAAGTATTTCTATATTTTTCAGGCTTTGTTAAACAGCCAAATCGTTTTACAGCTGAGTAGAATGTCGATATAAAATTACTTGATAATTTTGAAGTCTTAAGCGCTTGCAAAATTTTTCAGAACATTTGTTATGTTACCAGCAAAGAATGTTATTGGGGTTTTTTCCGACTACTAAATAGAGCCAAGTCGATCCAAATCATAGGTTTATAAGTATTTTTCCGAACAAAATCAGTTAGCAAATTTATTTTAATGTGCTCCAGAAGGAAGTGAAATATTTTCCACTATATTCGTGCTCTTATATTTTAAGTATAATTTAAATACTTTAAATTACTGTTAGATGACGAGCTTGAGAAGTTTTGTCTCACATATCTTGTTAAAACAATTTACTTGTAGAAGTGAACTCTTTTGATCTTTATGATATTCTTTCGTAACCGAATGACAAATATTCCTCCTAAAAAAACCATTCTTCTATCATTATTTGGTGTTATTCCTTAGAGATTTTTTTTTCATTCAAAATTACATATAAAAAAAAGAATCACCTTATAATAAAATTGGGAAAAATTTTAAATATATCTGTGCATAGCTAAGTATTAGAAGTTATCAATTAAATTTGGCTGAAAAATCTTTCTAAAAACACAGAACAGAGGGTGTGAAATTCACCATTAAATTTAAATCGAGTACAAGTTATAATATAAAAAGACAAGAAATATATATTATTTTCTCGAATAAGTCTTCTCTTTATAATATTCGTCCAACTATTCCCAAGTGGAAAGAAACGTCTACGAAAGCTTAAGCTTTTATGCAACAGTAAAGATATAGTATTCTCACTTTTTACTTTCAAGAACGAGATAATTTTTCATATAAGCCTACGTGCAATTTAATATTTTCAAAAAAATTTTCCACGCATTCTACGTTATAGTAAAGGTGTCAACACACATACCATGAAAAACAATAATATATTATCCTGGGGAGATTTCTATTTTCATCATAGTTTTTCTAGTTTGGCTTTTGACTGTGTTTGGCGATATAATTTTTCTTCTATGCTACGAATTTTTATTCAAAAATATTTCACTGGCTTATTTTCTTATTCGATGTGAGATACAGAAGGGAATGAGTCAGTGTTTGGTTTAATGACGTAGCAGTGAATATAAGCTCTTAAGATGTGATATTAAATTGGATTGCTCCCAATCCTGGGATAAAGGCAAACAATTCATAAAACTTTATCTCATAATTTTCTTGGCCGATATCCTGTTAAAAATGCAACCAAATTTTTATACTCTTTTTAGACTTCAGATCTCAGTAAAATATAGTAGTTTTTCTTTTGCTGTATTGTATTTTTTTTCTCCACTACAAAATATTAAGCAGAAAAAGCTATATTTTGTGAAAGAGGCATTGCACTCGTATTTGATATAGATGTGTGTATCGCGAAATAAAACGGGACATATATATATTACGAGAAAAAAGTAGTACTGCATTAATTTACAACTATCCAGCTAGGCTTTAGATGTAACAAGGTTATTTAGTCCATATAGTAAGCGTAGTTATCAAAATATTCAATTTAGAAACTTAGTCTCAAAGCGCTTAACCTACAAGAAAAGCTGGGAAAATATGAGGAGTGGAATTTTTTTAAATATGTGCGTGGAAGTAGAACTCTATGAAACTAGAGATGAAGCCGAGAGGTACAACAGTAATTATTCTGGGATACAAGTGCTACAGAAAAAACAAATATGTCAAAACAAAGAATTGATAAAAACCCCAAGGAGCCATATTTCAGAAACCATAAAACTATTTAATATCGTACAGTGTCGTATTAAACTAGTAGTGTTTTTCAGTGTAGCAAAAAACACATATTTTTGAAAAGTTGTATTTCCTGTTAAAGCTTTTCTGTACCTTATTTCATCGGAACTGCAGATTAGTTGAAAAGTTAAAAGCTGGAAGGACACTTCCAAATGTATGCGTCTACCTTTATAACTTGTCGAAAATCCTTACAATTACTCTCATTTTGGAAGCTAAGAGGATACGAAAGTTAACTAAGATACCCATGTCTAAACACATATTGGCAAAATTAAAAAGGTTCGGTGTTGAGTTTTCATCTTGCAAATAATATAGTTTGTGACAATATTATTCACATTTTCTTAGAAATAATAAACACAGAAGAACACTTATCTAGGAAAATATAAATGTCATTATATCTCAACTACAACAAACGTTATCCCCTTGTAACAACTCTAATAGGAAATCCATTACTTATATGCATTTTATCAATTTTGCATATATACTAATTTATGCTATTGTTTATATTAGCTTTCACAGAAGTACTTTGTTTTTTATTATATTGACAACTACATTTGAATGTAGTTAATAAAATTGCAATGATAATATTGATTAATGTATCCATATGAGTAAGTAAGGAGGAAAGGGTTGAGTTAATCTAGTTTGATTTATTAATTATGTCCTACGTAGCCCTGCATTAGGCTCTTAATCATTTAACTTCACATTTTTTGAAAGCTCTCTTTTTGTAAACATAATTTTGACTTCAAATAATAGGAAATTGGCATATGTTTCTGTTTAAACTTTTGGTGCAAGTTATTTTTTTTTCTTCTTTATTCCAGTAAAACAATTATTAAATAATTGTAAAAACTAACACTGTAATAGTTAATTTAAATCAATTAAATTACCTAGGTTGCTTCAAATAGTAATCAAACATTCCCTCCAATGTTTGTACACTGTTCGAAGATAATCAGAACAAACTGCTAAGCGGTAATGAAAGCAGACTTGATAATTAAATCGTGTAAAGTGGATTTAACTATTCGTAATTTTAACTACGTTAATTGCAGTACGCTTGTAAACGATCTTCACCAGTAATTCTCGATGTCCATTAACTTGAGAATAATAAGAAAACTATTCATTAATAGTATCACCAGGAATAATATGTTAATACTGTCTTATACTGAACTATTAGTAACGTTTGGTATGGGAATTTATACAGAAATAACTTGAAGCAACTTGTAACTTACAAATAAGCATCTTAAATAATATATTAGTTAGTTATACAAAAGAGAAAGTAAGTTAGTTGTGAACTACGAAGCGATATAAAATTTTTACAATTATTCGTATAAATAATTTTTATGCAACAGTCTACTCTAATGCTTCTCAAAAAACTTTCAATATCTGTAGCCCAATATTCAATCGTAATTTCATCGAGCCCCCTGCATAGAATAAAACAGTATTGAATTCAATAATACTATACTTTGACGCAAAAGTTACAATACGACTTTAACCTCCTAAGCACCTCCAGTGTATATAAACCTCTCACTCAATGAAAGCGTTAATTGCCCTGGACGTATATGTACGTCTTTCTGAAATACGATCTTCTCTGTGCTTTGCTATTCATAAAAATATTCCGAAAGCTTTGAAATGCAATAAAGGGACCTTGACAGTGTTTGCTAAGGATTGGCTTATTTCAGAAAAGGTTTTTTACTTATAGATCCCTTTTCATCCCCCCAACACATCACATAAGCGTGCCTACATGGAAAACGGTAGCATTGGGGAGCGAATCCCGTAGATTTTAATTGGCAGTAAAGGGATTAATTATAAATCGTACAAAAAAATTATCAAGATAAGTATTCATTTTTGTATGTAATTTTTTTATGACAAGCCATGGTGTCACTGGTAATTATTAAACATGTTCTTAACTTAGTATAGTAAAATTAATTATAAAATATATTTTGCAATACTGATGCATTTATAAGTATATTATATCAGTGCAAATGTGTATTTTACATTTTATTGTATCAATATATATTTTGTTTAATTACCTCCAGTAAATTAATAATTTTTTAAATAATCTTTTGTTTTCGATTTTTCAAAATGCTCGTGCCCCCCTCCCTCCCCTTGTAGAGTTATCATGCCGCTCTAGGGGCACGCCCCACAGTTTGAGAAACACTAGTCTACTCGGTGTCTTAGTCTTATACGTAGCGTGCCCACTTCGTAAGCCTAAACTTGAGAGTTCCACCCCGGTTGGAGTTGATAGATTATCTGGATTCAAAAATTGTAGGTACACATGTCAAGTAATTATGTAACGTGTAAAAATCCCTTCAGTACCATTGTACTTCATTTTGGTTCTCTCGGCAAAATTAAATTATGGTACTATTTCGCATCCATCAAGAGCTTGAATTTAAATTATCTGAAGCGAAAATTCGGTAGGGAGAGCCACCACTAGATGGTGCCAATATGAAATTGCTCTTATATTTAGGGATTTTTCCTGCCTGTAAAAGTTTAGTTGTTAATGTGTAGTTCATTAGAACGAAACATTTATGCTAAATATACAGTGTGATACTAGACTAAGTTATAAATCTGTTCGGTGAGCTATTTCAATCAGCAATGTTGAGGTATTCTTGAGAAAAATTATGTACTATGAGCAGCAATATAGTACACTGTATATATACTAAATACAGAAATTTAACAAAAGAAATTGAATAAAAAAAGAAAAATCACTTTGCTTAAGGAAACTCAAACGATTATCGTGAACATTTAG
This sequence comes from Trichonephila inaurata madagascariensis, assembly GCA_019973955.1. Classification (NCBI taxonomy): domain Eukaryota; kingdom Metazoa; phylum Arthropoda; class Arachnida; order Araneae; family Nephilidae; genus Trichonephila; species Trichonephila inaurata. The sequence goes on along the minus strand of BMAV01023343.1, from coordinate 20,173 downwards.
ATATCCGGTAATAAGCTCAAGAAATACAGCTCTTGGTAATAATAAAATTATACTTAAGATATAAAAAATGTGTTAATTTATCAATTCATTTAGATTTAATGATATGATAAGAAATGAAAGGGTCAAGAAATAAATTTTCGAGATAATCATTATTCAGCTTGTTTATTCACTGCAACTCTTTTAACTAAAATTTTTTAAGTATTTATGGTGTAAAAATTGTAGATTTTTTTCCAGAAAAAAATATAAAAGGAGATTACAAGTTATTGTAAAGTACAAAACATGTTAAAAATAAAAAATTATATATTTTATCTCATAGTTTTGAATCAAATAAAAAGTTTAAAAAAAATGCATCAACAAATAAATCTTAAAACTGCATTATTACATTTCCCAAATAACAAAAGTGTAAGCTATTATTGATTAGTCAAAAAGACCATAGAAAGTCATTAAAATACATTCGTTTAACTTTTATTAACTGTCTTCTGTATGGAATGTAATTTAAAAGAGGATATAATAATTTATCCCTTTAAGACCAGAATTATTTTTATCTTCAAATATTAAATTCATATAGTTATTAATACTATATGGACACCAATAACATTGGGGAAAATAATAAAAAAATTCCCGCTCCCCCCCCCACCCCCTGAATGTAGACGGTACCCGCACGATCGTGCGGGTTGGGCGTTATTTGTGAAACAGGTCACCCATGAAATTTTCCGAGTTATACATTTTTAGCTCTAAGTTGATAGAAAAACAATCTTCATTTAACTAAAATTGTTACAAATAAGAAATTATTAATGGAAATTAAATTTTGTATTAATTCATTATTTATTTAGTGCAAAAATCTTTTGTTTTTGACAAATATAAATAACCATTGCATTTTTCACAACATGTTTTCGAATCTTTCGAAGTTTTCAAATCTGCACTTCCGAGGCCTTGAAATGTCATCAACACATCAAAACTGGCTATACATGTCAAGCCTTTTATCCTGGAGTGGCCAGGATAAAAGCCATGACATGTATAGCAGGTGGATTATAAAGCTTCGATCTTCTTGCGAGTGGAATTACAACACTGTGTTATCATCATCATCAGTTAAAATACTTTTGTTAGTAGGTGATAACTTAGGTAGGCTGATAACGCTTCAATTATCTCTAACTTAAATTTTAAGCGATCCATTTTGATTTTTAGAGGAATTTTATTTGATATTGCATCTTGAATGCACAGAAACCAAGAATTTGCAATAGCTAAATCAATGTAATGAATGTGTTCAAGAGACTTTTATGGTAAATAATTATCCAAAAATTTTTTTTTCATTTCAAGTATTCCCATGTGTTTCTTAATAGCACTCATTTGAACTTGATTTTCCTTCCAGTATACGCGATTCATATGTTTTGTTTGCAGCATTGTTATCATCCGAAAGATCACTAAGTTCTGATCCAAGTTCAATCTGATTTATTCATCAATTGAAAAATTTCTTCTGTGAGAATTCTCCTTTTAGACACCTAAAAAAGTTTTTGGTAAAAAGTTAACACAGTATTCCATGAAAAATAGTAAAATGTATGAGATATTTTTTTTTTATTTAAATATATATATATATTTAAACCACACCGCATTAACTCCCACCTCAAAAACCATTTTTTTGGAGATGTTGAAGAGATATGGATGCAGATATCTATGGAGAGGATAAAAAGGCTATACTCCTCAACAAATGTATGGAAAAGAAAATTAATTGCAAGAAATGGGAGAGAAAGAAAAAGAGGGACTCATTCATGGTGACCCCCAAGAAAATTAGGTATTATGTAGGCTTTTATGTAGGCTTTCATCAAAATTATTAAAACAGAAAAGAAAATTCGCCTGGTAAGTACTTACCCTTACAGCTGTAGTGACTCAAGTAACGCCCAACCAGCACGATCGTGCGGGTAACGAAATCCCAAGACCTAGAAGCCACATTAATAGAATATAATTAATATTTTTTTCTATTTTACAATTATTTAAACATTAATACAAATATTTGTATCCAAGCAATTAGAAATATATTGATTATTACCTTTTTACGACAGATAAAAAGAAGACGTGTTTTCGTTGTATTGGAAAACAAAGTTAGATTTTCCAGCTGAAAGTAAAACATGGACTACAACCACCGGCTAATGATAAAAAAAATACTTTATACCTTCTGTAATACGTTCAATCGCTGGATTCGGGAGTTTTTTACTTACTACTATTCCAGAAGCAAAAAGGTATAAGAATGTCTAACCCGCACGATCGAGCACAGGTTGGATCTTAAAGGGTTAATGTACTTCTTAATAAAAATGTTACGAAAAGGTGCAAATTTAAATTTAGAAATATATCAACACAAAATGAAAAAGGTACCATAATATTTATCAAAATAAAAAAAATTTATATCTAAGTAATTGTTAAGCTAATGTAATACATTCATGTTGGTGGAAATGTAATGATATTAACAAGAACCTTTTAAGTGGGCAATTATAGCATGGCGTGCTATATACGTTTAAAATTTTTCTCAGTTTCTATACTAATTATACAACAAGAATAATGACAATATTTTCGTTTTGAAAAGGTGTAGTTTTCTTCTTAACGAATAAGCTAAGCGATCGGTAAATGAAGAGAACATACATTTAGAATTCTGTGTATATATTGAATTAAAATTAAAAATTCAAAAATTGTAGCAAAAAGTTCAGTATTCCTGTTTCACGAGCATCAGAATTGGTAAGAATTTTACAGCATTTTCTTCCTAGTTTTAAATAATCAAAACGATACTTTGTAGAGAAATATTAAAAGCAAGAAAAATATTCAAACATTTTGTTACTTAAAAAAAATAAATAGAAATCTTCTCCTATTTACGAAGACCATAAAATGCATCAATACACTTAAAGTATCAATTAAAGATAAAAATGTATTTTACTCGAAAGCATATTTTGTTATAAGATTTATGCAACACCATCAAATTGTTTTATATAAAAATACATCAAGGCATCTAATGAGCAATTTCAACTTCTTAGTTTGCAGTGAAAAAATTTATCTCTCACTGCAAAATGTAACATAAAAATTGACGCATTATAGGAAGAGTTATGAAAAAGGGACGAAACTGCTTACGATAAAATAAGCAAATCAGAAAACACTCCAATGATAAAGTAGAACTTCTATGCGAATATAGTTCATCTGTTGAACAAGCAAACAAATTTGAATACAGTACGAAGCGTTGTTTAGAGCGGACGCATAATTGTACTCTAAAAGAAGAAAGGTGCTCAAACAGAAGGTTATTTCTTGATTTATGTTGGAGCATCGGTGAAATTTGACGATTCTAGTACGAATGGGAAATCTGCGGTTGCGTAGATGGTTTAAAAGATAACGGTGGATGTAATAGCGACTAAAGAGAGCAACTTCAGTAAGCTAGGATTGTGCACAGATGAGACCTTTCCAGCAACTCAAAATGTAATTGAAAAACTATTGATTACAATGATGAACTATTGGCGACTCAATGAATGGAGGCTGAGGTCAGTAAGGTCATACCACTAAATGCTGTTCATCGTTGTACTCTCATTGGAGGGTTTACAATGGTAGCCAAGCGTATTTGGTCTGGAATCTTACGATATGAATAGAATAATTTCCAACGATAATTGATCTTCTATAGAAATATTCAAGTATTTTGCCTATCTTTCAATCACTAATGTAATTATATGCATGAACTGAGCCATCACAATGTCACATTGCTAACATATAAACTTATAATTATATTGAAAATAATTTATGGTAAGAGAAAAAAAACCGAAAGGTAGTTTATGGTTAAGTGAAAGCACTAAAAAAGAAATAATAATTAAAAGCTAGCTTAAGGAATTAAAGGTAAAGAAAGGAGTTTATCAAATAATATACAAAACCACCTAAAAATACACCAATTTAAAATACATATAAATAATTCAATAAAAAGGGGATCATGCCTCACAATTATAAAAGAGCTTTTGGAATATGAAAGAATCATTAAAAAGCATTCATTATTTTCTTTATGTTACTGTAATTTGTATTTGCTTATGTGTAACTTCATCAGAGAGAATTCATTTACCTAAAAGACCTAAAAGTAAAATAATGCAAATTTATTTTTTATATATATTTCAAGTAATACTTCTTTTATATAGATTTAACAACTAACGTTTAATAGATAATCAATTAATATTATTTGAATTGATATCATTTTTTAATTTGAGATTGATTTATTTGGAAAAGTAATTATGTGTAATGCAATTAAGCTTTCCGTTTATTTCTTTGAATACCGAAATTTTTAAGATTACTTTCATTTGTTATTTAGTTTTTATTGGAATAAACAATTTCTCTTTTAATGCAAAATCAATCAGTAAATGAATTTGAAAAATGAAAAAATTAAATTTTGCACATTTGGGTTTTATTCTTTGCTTATTAATTTTGAAAGACAATGACAATTATTTTTTCAAAGAAAGTGTGTTTCAAAATTAATGCAAGCGGGGAAACATTTTTACATTAACTAAGTCTTTAAAAATTTTTTAAAGAAATGCTAAGTGAAGTTTCACATATCATTGTTTTGACACTGATCTGTAATAATAATTGTTTTTTGATTAGTAAATTGTATTTTAATTTTTTGTATACATAAAAGTACAAGACTTTTACTAAGTTCGTCCTTATAATTCTCATAATGAAGTCTATTTCAGAATGGAACTATTTATAAAACCATATTATTTAAAGTAATTTATTTTGTTTATTCCGGATTACTTAAGATGATGTTTAAGATTACAAACATAATTCATGGTTTCTTAGAAATGATAATACATATGAAGTGATTTAGTTAAATAATAATGTTGGACTAAAAGAAGTCATTGCATGTCTATGTAATTCTGCCAATAGTGAACAGTGTTTGAAAATCAAATATTTTAATCTAATTAAAGTAATATAGTAGTACAAATTTTTTTTAGTTTATTCCCACTTAATGCTCTTTTTCCAAACAGACACCGGTTTCTTAACATTCAAAAATGATGATGATCTTATGTCTGAACAAAATATGGCGAAAAGTATGATACGTCGTTTATAACACTAAAACCATTAACAAGACTAATATTTACAATTTAAAAAAATACTGATTAAGTTTTCTACTTTAATGTTCGATTTCTACCACTGAATATTCATTGTTCCAGAGCTCATTTTCTCAGTCTTAAAGAAATAAATTTAGTAACATGCAAGCATTTGTTTGTTATTATTCATTTTAAGATTTCGTTTAAAATATTAGACTGAATTTCGTTAAACCAGAGACGAAATCTATAATATCGAAAAACTTTAGAATTTATAAGAAGAAAATCTTAAGTATAAGTCAACGTCAGTCGCAGGTGGTAACGAGGATCTCCCTCACGCGCTTAAATTAAATTTTGGCTTAACTGTTTTCTGAACGCTGTATGCAAAATGAGGAAAATAGCTTTCGTAACTGGTAATCACACAACCCAATTTTTATTCAAAACTTAATTTATTTTGCTGATATGGGGGATATACTTGAATCTTGTTTTATATTTTTTTCCTCTAATCCCGAAGTTTATCTTCAAGGAAATGAAAGATGAATATATTTAACTTGAAAAGAAATACTATAATTGAAGTTCATCTATAAGCATCAACTACCATTCTTCAAATAAGTGAAGTGGATGACTTAAGATGTTTTAAGGTATCCGCGACTATATGTTCGGAATCGTGATTTTAAAAAAGCGCATAAATGGATAATTTCCATGATATTTAGTGTTACTTAGAATAGAATACATGTATAAAATTGTTTTAAGAACGTTTAGACAAAAAAATTATTTAAATGCAATATTTCGGCAAAAAATTAACTTAGAATAACCTTTTTTTCTAAATCTTCTCCTTTTGTAAAAAATGCTTCTATTATAATAATATTTTGCCTATATATAGCTCAGACCTCTGTACAGAGGCTCAACTATGATTTGTGAAAATTCACATTATTTTCAGATTTATAACAAATTAAAATAATTATTGGCGCTTTTTTCTTAAAATTTCTCCCCTCTGTTGTCGTATAAAACAGGGATAGCCCCACTTCTAAGTTATATATTTCAAAAATTCTAGTAGTGCAGAGGTTTGAGCTATACAGGCAAAATATTTTTGTAATAGAAGCAGTTTTCACAAAAGGAGAATGTTTTGAAAATGGGTCATTCTATGTTCCTTTTTTGTCAAAATATTGTGCTTAAATAATTTTTTATTGTAATACTATTCTTAAAACTATTTTATATACATTTTCTAATCAAAGTGACCCTAAATATCATAAATATTATCCATTTACACGCGTTTGCAAAATCATGCTTCCGAACGTAGTCGGATACCTTAAAGTAAAAATCCATATAATATCAATATCAACATATACTTTTAAAAATAGTTTTAAGAATTCCTGATTTTTATATAGAAAAGAACGCTTATGTTGAAAACATTAGACCAACTTTTTTTTTATTTAAATTTCATTTACATGGTAATTCGCTATCAGACCGACAAACTTGCAGCGTGTAAGGGGTACAGAGACGACTCGAAATCACATAGGAGTGAAGAATGACAAATGTCGTAGTTGCGAGCTATGATGCAAAGAAGCAGAGAAAAAGAACAAAAACAGCAACACATTCTACGGACAGAAACATGTTATTGAAAAGTTATGCAACAACAGGTGCAAAAAATTACAACCAGAAGTCGACTGGCTGGCCTGATAGAAGCGCTATATGGAATTCCTTACGATTTGGAACATTCTATGCTTCTCATCTATCCTCTCGGTAGCTACAGATATTTGAGCGATGATTCAACTGATGAAAAGGGCATCTTGTACAACAAACTCGTTATTTAACGCCAAAAGAAGTCCCTGCACTTTCAATCACCTGTTGTAGTATACCTTTCAATAAAATGTTTTCTGTCCCTTTAATGTGTTGTTGTTTCTGTTTTTTTTCTCTGCTTCAATGCACTACAGTTCGCAACTACTGTATTTGTGACCCTGCTTTTCTATTTCTTTCCCAGGTTTCTCTGTAACCCTTACACACTCTGCAAGTTTCTGGGGCTGGTAGTGAATTATCCTGTATAATATAAACTGCTCGTTATATGTAACAGAATAGGTGTTTGTTACTATAATTCCCCATTAACTTGTTGATATGTAGCTAAATTGATTATGTAATTGATCAAATTGTTAAAATCATCGCAGTTATATTTCTTATTATAGCACATAGGTATTTCATTTTATAATTAAAAACTTTTTCCAAGTACAGAAGTAAAATTATAAAAACCTGAGATATATACTTCATTGCCGCCCCACCCAGTATGTTTGTTATGACACTCGGCTTGTAATTGAGTGGGTACGGGTTCGAACTCGAGTAGGGCAAATATATATCTTCGTTAAAAGAAATCGGATTTTCACCCGAAAGGGATTCCCGTCTCGAAAGGAAAACAGCATACCCCTTCTGTTCTTTGCTGGGATCATCGTTTGTAATAAAATCTGTATTCTTCTATGATTTTGCTATATGTTTCTATTCATTTATCTCACGTCTTTCATATGTATCCCAGTAATAAACACACGACAACTTCATTTTGAAACTGGATTAACTGGTATTAATTTATTGCATTAATTTCTCTTTGATATTGGAATAAAAGTATTAAGAAAGCAGTATTTGTTTGATCTTTTTGAATTAATTTATTCAATTTTTTAAATTATATCTCTTCATATTTTATAAGGAGTTTATAGAGTTCATCATCAAGTTACAATAATTAGAAAACAAATTTGCTATATTTAAATAATTTCCTTTATTTTCATTTTCTTCAAACAATTTTCTATACAAAAAAGTGTTATTATTAAAGTAATAACATAATACACGATTTTGTACGTGCCCTTATCTTTATTTCTTGGACAGTTTTAATGTAAATAAAAATGTCAATCACATATAAATGAGCATAGCATGTGTGTATTTGTTTTTCATTCTTGTTCAATTAGAATAGTTAAAATGCGGTTTTTATTTACAAATTAAGAAAAATATATTAGTTGTAATAATATTTATTACATAAAACCATGTTATATTTAAAAATTCATTGCATAAAATCAGTGGAGTAAATTATTTGCTGCATTTGTCAGTTTCAAATTCACAGCTATATTTCCTCTTAACTTAATACAAAGTAATTAATAAAATTTCTTTAATTTTATCGGCAATAATAAACGTGTCATAAACTATTCTTGAAAGCCTTTTTGAAGTTAATGTAAAGTATTGAATTTGCGATGCACTTTGGACATATTTGACAAATCTTATTAAGGATAAGGCCATACTTTTAAACCCATAGAAGCATGTTGGATTCTTAAAGATTATTGGAATAGATTTTAAGTGGGATTTTGTTGGTCAATAAAGTAATATATGCTCAAATTAGGCAGATATTCCAAGAGAAATGTCAAGTATAAGGGAATAAATGTATTGTATGTTTCGCTTGCACAGTAAGTTTACTCTGTATTTGGTTTCCCTTTTCATTCTCCACTCAGAGATGAAGTTTCAAAATCCATTAGAACATTATGCGGATGATGATCCTGTATAAATATTGATAGGAGTAAAGAGGTATCTATATAATCCCTGATTAAACTGTATTTCCGTTTATCTTCAGCTGAAAATTCAAACTAAATTTAACTCTGTCTCTTTATAAAGAGATCAAATGGTGTTTTTGACAATGATCAATGGACAATATTCGATTCTACATCTCTGTACGTCATAATTAAAATTTAAAATAACAATGTTCGTCATTTCTTTCTTATTTTGCCTTAAAGTATAACTGACTCCATTGTCTTCTTTTATGATTTTTGTCAGATATTTTGTATAAACTTATGATAGTTTCTTTCATTTTTAGGCTGCGTATTCTCTTTTAGATGTCACTTTTATATATATTCCTGTTTGAGTTTTCTTTAGTTTTACCTATCAAGAAAATTCCCATTTCATCATTTCTACGAGATTCATATCAATTCTCTGAAATGTTCATACTACTAGAAAATTTTATATTTAAATAACTAAATAAAAATATATGTGTCATTTTATCTCTAGTACCTTCACCATCAGGATTTCAAAGATTTGACGGAATGTAATAAGAGTAAAGATAAAAAAGTGTTCCTCTTTTTTTTAAAGGTATTTGTGTATCGGAAGTTTTTTTAGTTCATTTTGAATAATTGTCTTAAAATAATCTATCGTTCTAAGAAAAAACAATATATGTAAATGAACAAGTTTAGAACTGAAATAAAAAAACAGTTTTAAGAGAGTTAACCCATACAGTTCGTTTGAGCAAAAAATCTTTTCCAAAGAAATTTATATATTTATACCTTAATTTAACTTCCTTTAAAAAGATCACGCTCAAATATATTTATATTTCAAACTACTTTAAAATCTATGCATCCCATTAATTATTAATACATTTTTTTGTTGAATATTGATTTCAAGCATTAATAAAACCAATAAAAAAAGATGAAACCATTTTATTCTTTCTTTATTATTATTTATATGTCTTCAAGGATTTATTGATTTCAAGTATTAATAAAACAAATAAAAAGGATAAAAAAAAGTTGAAATTTTTTATTAATGCGCTTTCAAGGATTTTTATTCTTAAATATACTTTCACGAATAATCTTTTTTATGTCTTCGTTATTCGTACCCGTTACTGTTTTTCCACTGAATTCTAAGATGGGGAAAAAAATGTTGACACGGAGTTTGCTTATAAAGGTTTTTATTATTTAGCTTGAATTTTTTCGTATTACATTTCTTAATCAGTGTCAAATGTATGATTTACTGTCATCCAAAGTACCGGTTGTACTTGTTTTACTTTAAACCCATTTACGGATTAAATTACAGTAATTATAAGTGTTGTTTCGATAAAGTATAAAAAAAAGGAAATATTATCTACGATGAAGAACATTCATGTGAAATGTTGTATATATTTGTAATTTTTGTTTAATTTAAAATCCAGTATTGTTACATTCAAAGAACATTTTCAAATTTTGATAAAATTTAATGAAAACATCACAAGTGGGAACGAATGAAATATTCTGAAATTCACACATTCACAGGTATATTGATAGCCATTTTTTCAAAAAAATAATGCTCATTTAAAAGATTTTTTATTTATTTATTTATTTTTTGCTTGAAAATATCTTCGATGCTGTTTTATTGCCAATTAATTAAAATTTATACTTAATGTATAGTTATTAACTAAATTCCCATGTTCCCTGTTAAGGTCATGAAATATGTGGTTGGCTAAAATTACTCAATAGTGATAGTTTCAATACTTCTTATGAAATATTGGTAACGTTATAATTCATTAGATTTATAATTGTACTTTTTGAAAATGATACGCAAAAAAAAATTAAAATTTCAAAACTTTCTAAATTTAGAATCGTTGTGTGTCCTGATTGTTAACTTTACGCTGTTGAAATTTTTTTTATCTATTTAAGCTATGAATATACAATTTTCAAAACTCTTCGGAAAATACTTCTTCATGTATGTAGCATTAACATACAGTATTTAGATTATTTAATATAATTTTGCTTTAACATAGGCAGATAGACAAGTATTTGTATGAAAAAGACAACAATACAATAGTTATTCTTTACTGAAACTATATTTCTAACATTTTTCATTATTTCTGTATTATAAAGCATAGTTGAATTAAGTCAGAATAATGAACTGTTTCGGAATAATCTGTTCACAAATAAACGAACATTTTAATTTACCAGCAACCAATTTCTACGAGATGCATTCCTGACATCCATATCCTTCATTTCCGTTCCTGGTCTCTATTTGAGTTAAATAATAACCCTTGAATTCATGCTACCTAAGCTTGATTAGAATTGATACCGGTTCTTCTGAAGTCTTTTTCAGATATAAACTATTAATAATACAAAACATTGCTAGTCGAGAAGTTTTAAAAAACTGCTTAAGTTCTCTACGTCCACATACATATTGAAGTTTTTGTGATCCATGTAACTGATTTGGACATGAAAATTTACATAAGATGTGTGCTGTTAAATCTATTCCTTATCAAATAGAGGCCCGTGGTAGATTTACATTAAATCTCATTTTTCGAGTTAGAAAATAAGAATTTACTAAATCTGGGTGTGTGTTATAAAAGCAAAACCAAATTTAAGAAGGAAAAGTTACCTGAGAGAGAAAAATACCAATACTGATTAAATAAATAAGTAATATATTATAATAATTAATAACGGAAATTATGATCTATAAGAGTTACACAAAACTCTTCTGCATGAAAACATGTGTTAAAAATAATAAGTTTAAAATTGATAATTAGTAAGAATCATGAATTGTACGTTAATAATTATCATATAGCATAAAAAGCGTGAATTTATTTTAAATTTGTAGGGATTATTATTCATCGTATAAAGTTAGCAGTTGTTTTAACTACATCCAAATAAATCTATTTTCACTTCTAAAACGCTTCGATAGCTTTTGTTGAAAAAAATATTGTAAATTACATTTGTATAGTACAGATTTTTCTAAAATCTGAAGTAGAAAATAATGGAAATTAACTTTAACAACGGAAAAGGATCTTATATTGGTGTATAAAGCTATAATAGCATTGTTTCCTGATAGTGAGCACTTTAACAGTGCTTCATGCTTTCAAATTCAATTCAAATTTCCGCACTTGTGCCTATGTACTCTCTAAAGATATTCAGAGTAAATAGATTATGAGTAACGGTGACATGCTAGATAATTGCTAATTAAAAGGAGCATAGTGGAGCGATAAGTATTCAGTTTAATAACTTATCCGCTTTAGTAGCTTTACAAATGTGAATAAATTTAGATATACTCAAATTAGATTATTTAATTAGTAAATTATGTATTAAGGATACAATATAATTCTGGATTGTAACAAAATACTAATGTCACCTTTGAGAATTTATCATCCTGAGACATACAAACAGTAAATTGTAAAATTTATATCACTCTATCATTAGTATATTTACATATATATATAGTAATGCATACACACATATACTATGTGTCTACATAGTAGTTGGGCCAAAAAAGGATTTATTTCACATAATTTACTTGAAAAATTTTAAAGTACATATTGCCTTAAGATATAGAAATAGTCCAAACGTTTACTATTATCACAAATATTTCCCATAACTTCCTTTCGTTACTATGCAAATGTCGCATCGGCAAATCGGTTCTTGCCACAGATTTGTCAGTATGTTTCCGATAATCAAATTAGTTGCGGCGTACACTTTTGATTTTAGTTCAGGAATACATGTAGCAAATGACGGCTTGTACACTTGATCTTTTACAAACTTCCATGCTCAGGAATCCAGTGGTAATCATGATGGTCTCTAAATAACACCTCCACGAGCAATCCAAACGGGCACATCAAAATTGAAGTAAGATGTAACGTCATTGTGGTAGTGAAAAAGGTGGGCCCACACTCAAATGAAAAATTTAAACTCCTGGCATTTTTTCCTTTGATGATTAGAATAAGAAAAATCTGTCGCATGTCGGGTAAATGATTCCTGTAACAGTCTTTAAAGCCAAGAAAAATTGGTAGATCACATTCGATGAGTGCACTATACAAAACACGTTTACCTTGGGGCTATCCCTTTCACGTTCTAGGAGGACATGAAGGGTTCCCCCAAATGACCCCTTACGCCCTTTATGAATACGCTTAGCATGTATTCCTACTAGTATTACTTGGAATGGGTCGATTTCTTTTAACAAATCGAAAGTACTTAATCTAAAAAGTGCTCAACTGATTTGTAGGCACCCAGTGTAATATAAAAAAAAACATAACTGTGTTTACTGACTAAAACTAAAAAATAAGAAAATAATCATATAATCATGAAGATATTTATAACAGATAATTCCTTTTCTTCGTCTAAATAATGCTCCTTTCATTCCCTAGTATTTTTCTTATAAGAAAATTATATCAAAAGCACATTCTAATTAAACCTTCATAATTAGTTAACTCGAGTAAATTGAATAATTGCGGCTTATAAAGGTACTCCATGTTGCCAGATGCTCACACGGATCGATGTGAAGAAACTTCCAATACTTTATCACAAGTTTTTGGTAGTCAAAAGGCCAAGCAGAATAGAATTAAGGAAGGTAGATAGTTATTAAAAATGAATCAGCATTTTCGAGATAGTAAAACTGCTTTAGTATGGATGAGGTTGTAAACTTTATCGACAAATTTTAAATTTTGTTGAACGAACAGGATTCATTTTACCGCTGCAGAAGTTTAAGTATAAGCCTGATGTTAAATCGTAAAATTTGATAGTTCGTTACTGAAACTTTCACGAAAGAAACTATAATATATAAAATGATGTTGCAATATAAAGTATCAAAACTGGCAAAATTTACATTTAATATAGTTTGTCCTGTAAGCAAATTATTAAATATAATTTTCTATAAATTGTTAGGTCTGATTTTTGCATGATTATTTGTGTTAAACACATCTTAAATTAGATATCAAAACTTAAATAGTTGTGTTAAATGCATTTTCCCCATAATATTTCTTTAGAAATCGAAATGAAACTTTATTCAATGGATTGAAAAATCCTTAATTTAAAATTCAAATTTGCTGAATGTATAAAATAATCCTATAAATTTGCACTTTCATTTTTACCATCAAGAAATGCATAAACCATTTAGTTTCAAACCATTTTATCAACATTTAACGTCTGGGATGTTAGTCATGATGTTATAATTTTTTTTACATTGACGAATTCTCAGATTTGATCGCAATGATGTATTTATTCTTCATAATGCCTATTACATGCAGAAGGTATGATATACTGAATAAGTATTATTTTGTACGTTGATAAATAACTTTTGTTGCATCACACGACACACGCATATATATATATATATATATATAACTTGTGAAGTTACCCCCTCGGGTGCCCTTCTCCTTTATTATCAGCGTGAGCTAGAGGTGTAGGAATAACGAAAGAACTAGAAGTTGCCATTATCTTAATTTGACTTTATTAAGATCTTAAAACTTAAACACTTAAACATCTAACAGATTAGATAATAATAATATACGTAAGAGAATCTACGGACCTAATCCTAATAATAAATAGTCAATCCTACCTTAATTTCGATCGGCCGATCGAATCTTACTAGAAGTTTCGTGTATACTGGAGTGAAATGTTATGCACCTTGACCTAATGTCTCTATGTCAGGAATAACTTCTGTTAGCTATCGCTTAATCTTTCTCGAACCTCTTCACGCTTGAACCATTTATTATCATAACATTCCTCAAATTGCTACACCACTTAGTCTGACTTCGGATATTTAAAAGCTTCCTAATTTGCATCTTTCCTTCACACTTCACTTCTTGCGTTTGGTTGGAAAAGAGTTGCCATTAATTCTGGCCCCAAAGAACCCAAAGGACATGGTAATGAAAAGACGTGTGATCCCGTCACAAACTTTAACATAAATTTAAAGGAGAGAAGCAATTCACTCACTCTGTTACTCATCAAAAGATCTCCGGAACCATTAGACCTGCATACTTGAAATTAAGTAAGCATGTTTCTTCTGTTGGCTAGACATACGCTAAGATAGGTTTTCTTTGGTCTGTGAAGTTGGATTAGTAATTATAACTTCAATATCAATTGATCAACCAAAAAAGTGTAACAATAATTTGGGTAGCTTTTGCCCGAATATATTCCAACTATTACATATATAGGTATTACATTGTTTTGCAAGAGGATAATTTTATCGACCAAAAAATAAAAATCTCGACCTATGATGGACAAAATTCTTCGAGATGCACAATTCTTTTCCTTCTCTTTTCTCTTTTTTTTTACTATTTTTGTTTGATTTTGTTCAAGTTTTGTTACTATTTTCTATTTGAATTACATGTTTTTTCTTACTTTTCATTTGATTCCTTTTCACTTATAGTAAATTATTCTAAAAACGGTATGTCTGTTTTAGATTTAAAAAAATTTTTTTAAAAAAATATATAGGTATATATATATATGTAATACAGCGTTTCTCAAACTGTGGGGCTCACCCCCCCCATGGGGCGAGATACCTATACGAGGGGGGCACGAGCATGTTGAAAAGTCAAAAACAAAAGATTATTTTAAAAATTAATTATTTTACTGAATGTAAACAAACAAAATACATTTTTAAGTAACAAAAAATAAAATACACATTTGTTCTGATGTAATAAAATTATAAATGCATCAGTACTGCACAATGTATTTTATAATTAATTTAACAATGCTAAGTTAAGAACAAGTTGAATAATTAACAGTGACCCCATGGGCTTGTCATATATAAGATTATATACAAAAATTAACACTGACCTTGATTATTTGTACGGTTTATAATTAATATCTTAACTACTGATTAAAAGTTACTCGATTAGCTCCCCAGTGCTACCCTTTTTCCCGTAGGTGAATGTTTGTGATGTATTGGAGGGGAGAGTGAAAAAGGAAAAAATAAACAAATATTTTCAAGAGAAAGAACACTTTGCGAAAACACAGTCAAGGTTCATTTATTACATTCCAAAGCCTTCGGAATAATTTTATGGATAGCAGTGCACAGAAAAGATCGTACTTTGGAATAGGTAAAAATACGTCCGGGCATTTAATGATTTGGCTGAGCGAGACTTTTATATACACCAGTGGCACTTAAAGGGTTACAGCCTTATTGTAGGATTAGCGTCAAAGTATAGTACTATAGAATTCAATACATTGTTATTGCATGGAGGGGGGTTCGATGAAAATTATTATTGAATATTGGGTCGTCAATATTGAAATTTTGTGAAGCACTGATGTATTAATTTACTATTTATTATCCATAGTGGTATCGTTTCCACATCCCTTGCTCAATATTTTAGGCACTCTTGATTAAAAAAAATATATGATTAGTATAGATATTGCATTAATTTCTGGTAAATATTATTATAAACTGTTGATTATTTTTTATTTTCTTTCAGTAAATGATTTTAAATGAAATTATAACGTTAAACATTTCATTTTTATAAATAAATTGTACACATATATTTCTCAACTAACATAATTCACAAAGGATTTTATAATAATCATTAATGAACTACCTTATTTTAAAATTGTATGATTATGAAATATGTTATTCTTCAACCTATACTATTTTTTAAAAAAGTATAAAATGAGAGAAAATGCAGCTTTTCTCCAAAAGAAAAAAAAAAGACAATATAAGCAATTTTGTCATGGAGACAATTAGTATTCTATGTAATTACACAAAACTAAAGAACACATTTCAACAGACTACTTTCAGTTAAGTATATACTTTGTAACAAGCACTTTCAACCAATAAAGTAAAATGATTCGCATAGTTTGAAAAAAATTTAATGAGTTTTGAACAGGATGTCTCGAAACTCGACATCAAACAGGCACGGAGTGAAAGAGGAGGTAGTTCATATTAGTTATAGGTAAAATAAAAAATAAAAAATTCTATTTCACTTAGTTAAATGATGACTAGCATATTTGTGACCTCCCTCAATAATATCGTTAAATACTGTGACAGCAAATTTCACAATTTCACAGAGTCACAGACATCAACTTAAGTAGACAAGCTATTAAGTACACTTAAAACCGGCGCTACATGTCTGAGGTGTTGGAGTCCGTGGTCCTCCCATACATTCAGCGCTTGCTATCTTTCATATCCTCCCAACAGGATAATGCGTGACCACACGTGCCACACAATGTTCAAGAGTTCTTTACCCATCAAATTGAATTTCTTCCTTGGCTTGCTTCTTCTCTCGATCTATCGCCAATCGAAAACGCGTATTCCATGCTTGCACAACGACTCGCCCGAGATACACAACTCGCTGCTACACTAGATCCACTTTGGCAATATGTGTCAGCCGAATGTACTGCTGTACCCCCAAGGATACATCCAAAGCCTCTTTGATTATATACCGATGTATTTGCAGCGTATATAGCCAACAATGGTGGCTACACTAACAACTTATTTTGTCATCATCCACACGTCACAAGAGGTTGTAATTTTAATTGTTTGATCTTTATACAACATGTTATCTGTCAAATAAATTTCACTATGATATTTCTGCTCCTTCTTGGTGTTGAATTTTGTGTGACCAGCAATTTAATATGTATCTCTTTATTGAAAGTAAAAAATAAGTAACATATCAATTTCTGAAACTAATTAAAACTCGTTAATTTTAACCATACCAGTTAAGTTGATGGCTGAATTCCATTTGTATCTGTGATTAACAGCATTGCTATTCAAGATCAAATTAGTGAATAAATCATTGAAAAATTGTGAGATTTGGGGACATAGTATCCGGATGAGTTGATGTAGGCTCTCAATAGTCGTGGTTTTATAATGAGGGTTTTTTGTAAATGTGAAAATGGCTATGGTTGTTATGAAGAGAAAATACCAAGTATTGTATTCAATTAGGGAAACTTAATTGAATGGTACAACTTTTAAAAACTCTTTCCTGGGATTGCATATAATATTTTTATGGAGAGTCAAAGCTAGGTGACATCATTTTTTCAAGTCCCATTTCGAACAAACTACGCTTATTTTAACTAAACTACCAGTGTTGTGCCCAACTTTTGGCTCTGAATAATAGCACGGCTATATAAGATAACGTTACAGAAAAAAAACACTGTAAAATTAGGAAATTTGTGGTCACAGTACTTATTGATGTAATAGAGGTATTTTTCCAGATTTTCAAAATATGTTAGAGTTATCACTTAGCCAAGTTATGTGGAATTTTTTCCCTCATAACTGATATGACACTTCACTCCCACCCCCACCCCCTTCTTTTACGTCCTATGATCATTTGACATTGAGTTCATTGACTTCCAGTATATCTTATCAATAATACTGATAAGATAACACGATTAATGCAGCTCGGTATTTAATGAAATAAGCTCGAGTTTAATCTTTAATAGGTTTTATGGAAATATATGTTATTTGCTTATATGCAGAATCAACTGCTTTTTTTTTTCATTTTGAAAATACTCGAAAAATGTAACCAAATAATAGTATTTCCATATAGTAAGATTCTTTAATTTGAAAGAAGTATATTTTTAAAATGTCCAAAAATACAGCTTTAGAACTATGAAGTATTTCAGCTATTTTAAGTCATTGATTTACAAAAGACATATTCTACTTGTAATACTGTATAATGTTTATTTACCAACTAGCAAGAGAGTATTGCTTATACTATCTATAAATATCATTTACGAAGTAACTGATTTTTTAAATAATTCTAATTATTTGTGTTTAAGATAATATAATCTGTGGGGCCAGAAAGTTCGGTGAATGAGCCTGTAGAGGTCGCTGCAGTACAAGTAGAATATCAATGCGCCGCTTGTGGTAAAGGTCATTATCTGTTTGAACATGTATGTAATTAGCAAGGTTCCAAATGCGTTTATTTCCTGTTAGTTTAACGCCGAGCGCGAAAGGTTAATTGTGGACTGTCGAGGTGTACAAAATGGATCAGAGAATAAACGTGTTGTTTTGTTTCAAACTTGGGAAATCGGCAAAAAAAAACTCACGAAATGCTCAAACAAGTTTATAAAAATGAAGCCCTCACATCAAAAAGTGTTTAAAAATGGTTGAAGCGTTTCCGGGAAGGGCGGACCAGCCTAGAAGACGCCCCTCGAGCCGACAGGCCAAAAGCTACCTGCACCCAGGAAAACATTGAAAGAGTTAAGCAGCTTGTGGAAAACGATCGTCGTCTGACAAAGCGAATGATTGCTGAGGAACTAGGAATCGACCTCATCATCACCGAGGATTTGGGTAAACAAATGCTCTGCTGCAGAATCGTACCCCATCGTTTAACGCCTGAACAAATGGAAATGCGGTTTGGTGTTTGCGGAGACCTCATTGACATGGCAAATGGAGACAGAAATTTCCTGAACAACATCGTCAGAGGCGATGAGAGTTGATGTCTGAAGTACGATCCCGAAAGTAAACGACAAAGTTTGGAGTGGCGGATTCCGTCGTTGCCTAAAATAACCAAGGTAAAGGTCGAAAAAATCGCGCTTAAAGACAATGCTCATCACATTCTTCGACTCTATAAGGGTCTCGTTCACAAATAAATTCTCCCTGAGCGAACCACATTGAATGCTGGTGCGTTCGTCGAAGTTGTGAAGCGTTTACTGTAACGTATCTATCGCATTCGCTCTGAGTGGACAAAGCAAGGCTCTCCTGGACTCTTCTCCACAGTAATGCCCAACCACACATCGCTTTGGTTGTACGGCAGTCGCTGGCCGCGAATGGAGTTGTGACACTTGATAACCCCCACCCCTTCCTTATTCACCTGATTTAGCAGCTCTGTAGATTTCTTCCTCTTCCCCAAATTGAATTCTGCCCTGAAGGGAAAGAGATTTATACATGCATCACCGACATTCAAAACAAAAGGACGTACAGGTGTTTTCTAGGACTTATATACTCGTTCTCAACAGTGCATTATCATCCATGGAGATTATTTTGAAGGACAGTAAATTGTATTTGATGCTGTAAAATACTGTATTTAAAATAAAAATTCATTCACAGAACTTTTTGGTCACATGTGTTGTAGTTAAATACATGAACAATCTTTAAGTCTACTTTCATTTAATTAAAAGAAGCTTTGTGTATTTTATAAATAAAAAAAAAATTTTTAATAAAGCTCAATTATTTTTATTTATTATTTAATGATAATCGATAATTTACGACAAAAACTCCAGATTACTTTTTAAGAAGAGCCCTAAATTTGTATTTATTATGCTTGAGCGCCTTTAATCATATCTTGTGATCTTATACCATAAGCTTTCTTCGATATCTTTAGTTTTTTGCGAATAGGAAAATGCCTTACAACGACTTTGATCTGCGGATTAAAAAAGAGAGAGAGAGAGAGAACAAAACGAGATGGAATTTCGCCTTCTAGAACTTGGTTTTTTTTAATAAGCAATCTGTATAAAAATTTGTACTGGTATTGTCTTTATATTTTTATTTTGAATACTCTTTTTTGCAGAGAAATGCAAAGGCTTTATGCTGCGTTTTGAAAGAATCGCGCGTAAGTATTTCTGACATTCTCTAAATTGTTCCTTAAAGACCAAAGAAAGAATGAAAAAAAATGCTTTCTTGAGAATAATTATAGTCTTATTTTTATAGAATTATATTGT